>RJWT010000101.1:0-50070 GCA_004365215.1 Cuniculus paca
GTTTTATTTTGTTGTATTTTGTTTGATTTTACTCATCCCTGATGGTATGGGAAGGTATATTGCAGATAACAAGAGGCATTATGGTAGCCATTATTGATTGCTTTTTACCGTGTTTAGAAGTCATGTACCATGTTCATTGTTTTGTAGTGATTGTACTCTGTTTTGTTTTGTTTGGTTGTGTTTTTTTTTCAAAATAAAATAAATAAGAAAACAAGAGACACTATGGTAGCTACTGTTGATTTCCTGTTGTCTTGTTTTGAAGTCCTGTAGTGCTTGCATTGTTCTGTTCTGATCTGCTTTGCTAAGTTTTATTTTGTTTTGTTTTGTTTTATTTTCTTTAAAATAAAAAAGAAATGTTTCTGCTAATGACTTTATGAACATCTGTTCATGCCAGCAATTTTATGTCCTCCCAATATTGTTTTTTGTTAGTTGAGCCAAATAAATCAAATAACAACAATGGTGCTCATTCACAAAGTGGGAACATTATTCAATTTATAATTAATGATGATATAATTTTGAAACTCCTTCCATATTTATTAATCTCCCTTTCAAAATAACAATAATATTTCTATTTTATAACTTTAAGAGAAAAGGTAACTTATCTAGAATTTAATGAATTGCTTGTATTTTATTTCATTTTTACACTTATAACAAGTATTATTGGTTTTCTATTCATGGTATGTCACACAGAATTCTTTGAAAAGAAACAATTTAAGTAAAAATATTAAATTAAGAACTGAACAGATGCTGATTACCATGGGAAAAATAAAGACCATGCTAGGAATAAAATTTGAAAAACATAGCTCAAGTTAAGGAATCAGGACAGTGGACAGTTAGTGTGCGTTTAACCCACTCTATCACATTCCCACCGCAAAATCTTTCTTTATCAGTTTCCTTTCCAAAAAAAAAAAAAGCTCAATTTCTTTTATTATCACTTGTTCCCCACTTCCTTAAATTTCTTCCTCATTATCTTCTTTGAAGTTCTCAGATTGACTTTGTCTAAGCTGTAAGTATATTAAAGGAGGATTTTGTATAACAAAACATTCTGCAATGTACTGTTTAAAACAGCAAGCACTCCAAAGTCATCAGAAAGCAAAGCCTTCCATGGCAGTTTATTTTTAGTACAGGAATTAGTCAGAGGAAAAAGAACTTTAAAAATGTTTTTGTGTGCACCAGGCCATGCTGCCATACTGGATGAATCCCATCGTTCAGAAATAGGTCAGCTACATCCCACTCACTGGGCCACCCTCAAGCTCAAAGAAGCTTCTGAAATGCAAGTGGTCGTGGGTGCTATTTCCTGGTCATGGAAAGCTCTTGGGAGAGACACAGTTCTTTATATCACTTGTATACAGTTACACTACATTCCCTCCACTGTTTCCTCACCTTTTCCTCTGTTTTCATTGGCTCTTCTTATCCTACTGTCCTGTTTTTCATTTGAGATGAAGAAATCAACCATCAGACTGTGTTGTGAATCCAAATAAAGTTGCTTTTTTTTTTAAAGAAAATAAAATCAACAGCTTGTTTGAATTTATACTCCTCGGCAGTCTTTGGTTGCCTTTCACCAGTGAAATTTTTTCAGGATATTCTATAATGTTAATGCTGCCAATCTTATTTTCAGAGTTGGGGCTTTTTTTGTGTGGGCTGTCTTGGTACCACACCTGTCCTGATTTGAATACTATTTAATCACTTTGGCTACAACCGACACTGGGAGGTGAAGAACCTCTGCAATCAGCCAGTGATAAATTTGTCATGGAACCTCATGCCATGGCAGAAACAATCTTATAAATTTGCTGAGGAGAAACAAATTCACAGCAGGCACTCTGCAGCAGCAGCAGCCTCACCTCAGTACACTACCTGGGAATCCAGGAAAGGGAAACTTGAGGCTAAGCACAGAACAGGAAGGAACCAAATAGAGTAAATACCTTGCTCCTACTAGATGCACTTTTCCCAGGATGTCCTTTTCATAAGAGCAGGACCCAGTCACCACACTGCATTCATAAAGGAAGGAAGGCTCTATGACAAAGTAAAAATGACACTGAACTGAAAGTTATGAAGACTGAGTGTGAGACCAAACTGTTCCATTGACTAATCATGCCCATCTAAACAAGATTTGTGACTATGCTGAGCCTCAATTTCCTTTTCTGTAAATATGAATGATAATTATTGCCAACAACACCTCTAAACAATTATGAAAGTCAAATGCAAAACCGTTGATCAAACTTATCTCATGTAATATAAAACTTTATATGAATATAAAATGGTCTGATTAATCACTGTGTTAAAGTTATTAATAAAAGTAAATACCTTGCTCCTGAGTTAGGCAGCTATTAGCATGCAAACAACATAAGTGTAAAGAGAAAGTTAAATGACATCTGCATCTCAGGAGAATTTTTTGTACTTTCATTTTCAAATAAGTTTTCTTCATGATGGTTGATTATTGAAGAGCTTCTCAGGGGAAAAGAGTTATCTATGGGAGAAATTGAAATGGAAAAAGTTGATTTTAACATACAAAATTGCTATTTTTATGGTTATAAAGATGCTCTCGCATTCCTTCTCTAACTACCCACAATATATTTTTCTTTCCAGGGACCACCATTTGTGCATTTTAATAATACTGCCTGTTTCTGAACAGTTTTATGATACTGGGAAGGTGAAGTATGAAATCTAGAGATACTCCTGAAATCTAGACAAGATTACTAATAAAATGAGAATAAATAAACAAGTATAGGACAGCATGATTTATATCGATCTCAAAAAGTGTTCATACACACAGTCCACAGAAGTTAGCAATAGAATCAGACAATAAAAAAGAGAAAATAAAGCAAAAGAATGTGTATAGAATAATTTGGTAATGTAGTCATGAAATGACTAATGTAGTCATGAGATGAACCACAAAAGTGTACTGCCAATTTTTGGAATTATTTAAAATTAAACTTATATTAACGAAAGTTTTATGATGTATGTGTGTGTTTATGTTATGATTTTATTCCATCATAAATAAGGTATGAATTTTTATTTAGTTTTGCTTTATTTAAGTTTTAGTGTTATTCTGGAATGGCTTGCTCTACAACAGTAAACAAATATTCAAAAGAAAAGACCTCCAAAACTATTAGCTTGCTCTCAAGCAGTTTTTGTTTCAACATATTTTATTTGATATTAATATGCATCAATAGGATACATATTTTTGGTTCACAAGTCCTTCCTTTTTTCTTCAAACTTTCTATGCCCTAATGCCTTCAAAAGAACTCTTATAAACAAAATTTGGCTTTATAAAAAATATATATTCTAGTAATCATTGTTCTATAATTGGAGTAACCACTTAACCAGTGTTTAACCAGGAATCGAACTCAGGACTTAATGTTTGCCAGGCAGGCACCATGCAGCTGAGCTATCTCCCCAGCTTCTTGCTTTACACTCTGAAACAACTGCAGATCTACAAGAAAATAGAACATGGTAGAGAAAGACTCCTTGCTTCCTTTATTCAGTTTACATTTTATGTCAATACAGTACGGTATAAAACCAACACCAAGTATTTTACATTGGTTCAATGAGTGTGAAAAGCATTAATTTTATCACTTGCATAGACTGGTGTAGTTACCACTGCATTAAAAGCAGAGAAATATGCCATTGCCACACAGATTTCCCTCATACCACCTCTTTACAGTCACACCCACCCCTTCCCCACCATCCGAAACCCATAATCACTAATCTGTTTTCCATTTTTTAATTTTGTCATTCTGGGAATATTAAATAGGTGGAATACTATGATATGCAGCTCTGCCATTGTTTCTTTTTCAATCAGCATTTTGATTATTTGTAATATTTGGCTATTACAAACACAACTGTGTGAACATATGTTTTTATTTTTCTGGGACAATTGTCCAACAGCTAAATTGCTGGATTGAATCGTAATTCTATGCTTAATTTAAAAATTTCTAGCAAGCTATTTTCTGGAGTCTCTGTGTCACATTGCATTCTTGTATATGAGAAATTCCATTTCTGGGCATGCTTGAAGGCATTTGATATTGTAAATGTTTTTAACTTTTTTATTTTGTTATGCTAATGACATTTTGCATGTAATTTACTCACTTAAAAATTTGAATTGTAGGATATAGAATTGTTTTCTTTGGATTCACTGATTTGATCAGCGATTAAACCCAGTACTTTTATGCTGAAATGCATTTCAAGCCCTTTTTGTTTTCCTTGAGACATCGTCTCCCCATAAGTCATTAAATTGCCCCGTCTGAGCTTGAATTTAAAATCTTGCTTCAGCCTCCCAGAATGCTAGAATTACAGGCACGAACCACTACAGCAGTGTGATAGTTAAAGGTGTCAACTTGAGTAAGAAACATGAAACTCAACTGGATCGACATAGTTCTGGGTGTGGGTGAAGGGATTTACTGAAAACAGAAGACCCACCCTGGATGCCAGTGGCACCAGCCAATAGTCTCATCTCCTGAACAGAATAAAAGGGAAATGAAGAAGGAAGGCTCACTTCTGTTTTTCTCTAGGAGCTCCAGTCTTCACCTTCACCTTGGACATCGTCTCCTGGCTTCCAGACAGACCCTTTGCCTCCTGATACAGACTTGCACAGGAATCTACAGTGAGCTCCAGGCCTTCAACCTTCCACTGTGCGCATCTCATCACCAAAACGCCAACAGCCCTTTTGCACACTTCCACATCTGACTCTGTGGAAGGCCACTGTAAACCTACTTTGTAAATCCTTATATAGTTATTTATCTTGCATTAAATCTGTTTCTCTAGTGAGCGCGGACTGATACACCCAGTTTAAGTATGACCATTTTACTTAACTCACACAAATGCTATCATGCAGTATTTGTCATTTTGAGACTGCTTTGCTTTGTTTAACATAGTGGCTTCAAGTTACAACCATGTTGTCACATTGCAGCATTTCCCTACCTTGAGACTGAATAAGATTCATATATACATATTTTTAAAAAATAATTATATATATGATAATATGATATATATATTAATCTATCAATGAATATTTAAGTTGCTTCCAATCTAGGCTATTGTGAATAGTGCTGCAGTGAACACTTGAGTACTAGTATCCTTTTGAGAATATAATACTAACTCTTTTTGGATAAATACCCAGAAGTGGGATTGCTGAATCATATACTAGTACTATTTTCAGTTTTGGTGGAGACTGTGTACTGTTTTTCATAACAGCTGCACTATTTTGCATTTCCACCAACTATAGACAAGTGCCGATTTCTCCATATTCTCTCCAATTTATTTTCTTTTGTTTATTTGATAACTGTTATCCTAAAGGTATAAAATATCTCATTTGATTTGCATTTCCCTAATTATTAATGATATTCAGCATCTTTTTACATATCTCATATCATTTGTCTTTCTGAAATAAATGTCTATTCAAATTTTTGCCCATTTTTAATTTTGTCATTCTGGGAATTTTAAATAAGTAGAATACTATGATATGCAGCTCTGCCATAGTTTCTTTTTCAATCAGCATTTCGATTATTTGTAATATTTGGCTATTATGAACACAGCTGTATGAAGATACATTTTCATTTTTAAGCATTTTGGATTATTAAGCATTTTGAGATAATATTTTTATTTTAGCATTTCTACTACCTATGTAGTAATCTCAGTCTTCATTTCTATTTCCCTAATGGCTAGTCGCATTGAACATTTATTCATGTGCTCATTTGCTATTTATATGACCTCTTTGATGAAATATCTCTTCATATATTTTGCCCATTTTCTAATTGGATTCTTTCTTGTTTTACTGTTGAATTTTAACAGTTCTTCTATGTGTTAAAGAGGAGACTTTTGTAAGAATTGTGAGCTTCAAATATTTTCTCCCAGTTTACAGTTCGTCCATCTTCTTTAAAGTTTTCAATATCAAGATTTTTGTATTTGATGAAATATAATTTATCTATATTTTTATTTTTTCAGATTTCATTTTTTATTATCAATCTCTGCATTACATAATAATTACATTCTTTGTGGGGAAGTGGTATATGTAGATCATACTTCATATTTATTTATTTTTTTTATTTTATTAAAAAAAGGTAAGAGAATTTTATAACAAAGTAACAGGAGAATAACAAAAGTTAATATGCTGCATATTGTCATCTTCAAAGTAGTTACTCAGAGTACAAGATATGGGCATAAAAAATTGTCCAATCTGTATTAGCACTAATGTTTCTTTTCAATGAATTAAGAGATACTAATAGTATAGCTAACTTGCATTTTTCTACCTTTTCCCTTTCTTCCTTTCCCTGTCCCATTCTAGTTTCTTTCTTCTTTTAAAAAAATCTCTTCTCATTTCACAATATTCACAGTACATTTTAGACCTTATTTGCTCTTTCAATTTATCACATGAGGGAGACAATATGATCTTTATACATGTCAATCTGATTTATTTCACTTATGAGTATGGTCTTAAATTGCATCCATTTACCTATAAATGTCTCAAGATTATCCTTCTTTATGGCTAAGTAGTATACCACTGTATAAAAATACCACATTTTTTAATCCATTTTCAGTTAATGGGCATTTGAGTTGTTTCCAAGATTTACTTACTACACATTGTGCTGCTATTAACATGGGTGCACATATATCACTGTGGTATGACATTTTTAATTCTTCTGGGAAGATATTCAGAGAGGGAGTAGCTGACCTAGCTTTTTGAGAAGTCTCCACACTGATTTCCACAGTGGTTGCACCAGTCTGCACTCCCACCAACAGTAGAGAAGGGTTCCTTTTTTTCCCATATCCCCTCCAGCATGTGCTATTGGTTTATTTCTTGATGAGAAATTCTTTCTGGAGTGAGAGAGAATCTTAGTTTTCTTTTAATTTACATCTATCAAATAACCAATAATGTTGAACATTTTTTCATATGTTTATTTTTATTTCTTCATCTGAGAAGTGTGTATTCATCTCAGATGCCCATTTTTGGATTGGGTCTTTGAATTTGGGAGAGTCCGAGTTTTTTCAATTCTTTATAGAACTCTAGATATAACTCCTTTGTCTGAGAGACACTGGGCTAAAATATTTTCCTGCTCTATGGGTTGTCTTCTCATTTCATTAGTGAATTCTTCTAATGTGCTAAAGTTTTTAATAAGATGATATCCAAGGTGTTGAATCTTTGAAGTATTTTCCATGTACTTTGGGCTTTGTTTACAAACTCTCTGCACACATCTATGTCTTAAAGATTTCAATCTACCCTTTTTCTGCAGATTTAGGATTTCTCTTTTAATATTTAGATCTTTAATCCATTTTGACTTTAGTTTAGTACATGGTGATAGACAAAGGTCTAATTTTAGTCTTTGGCCTGTGGAAAGCCAGTTTTTCCATAACCATTTGTTAAAGAGGCTATCTTTCATCTAGTAAACATATTAGGCCCATTTGTCAAAGATAAGGTGGCTGAGTATGTTTGTAGTTGTGTCTACATCTTCTAATATGATCCACTGATTTACAGATTTGCTTTATTTCCAGTACCATGCTGATTTTAGCACAGTATCCTTATAGTATAATTTCAAGTTAGGGATTGTAATTCCTCCTGCCTTGCTTTTGTTGCCCAGGATTCTCTTTGCTACTCTAGGTCTCTTTTGTTTCCAAATGAATGTTAGAAATGTTTTCTTTAGATCTGTAAGGCATGTTAATGGTATTTTGATCAGGATTGCATTAAATCTGTATAAAAGTTTTGGGAATAGGACCAATTTCACTGTGTTAATTCTTCCTATCCAGGAGCAAGGTCTATCTTTCCATTTCTGATGTCCTCTTTGATCTCCTTTCTCAAAGCACTATAACTTTCAATATATAGATCCATTACTTCCTTTGTTAGATTGACTCCTATGTATTTCACATTTTGGATGCTATTGTGAAGGGTGTGGTTTCCCTAATTTCTCTTTCAGTGAGTTTGTTGTTTGGACTGTCATTGATTTTTGAGTGTTGACTTTATATACAGCTATGCTACTGAATATGGTTACAAAACTTGGAATTTTTTTGATGAAGTTTTTGGGGTCTTCTGTGTAGAGATCATGTCATCTATGAACAATCATAATTTAAGTTCTTCCTTTCCAATCCTTATTCCTTTTACTTCTCTTGTCTAATTTCTCTGGTTAGTGTTTCCAGAACTATATTGAATAGGAGTGGTGACAGTGGACATCCTTGTCTTGTTCCTGAATTTGGGGTGAATGCTTTGAGTTTCTGTCCATTTAGTATAATGTTGACTGTTAGTTTGTCGTAGATGGCTTTTGTCAGATTAAGATAAAGAATAAGTTTAGATTTTATGTAGAGTTTTTATCATGAATGAGTGTTAGAATTTATCAAAAGCTTTTACTGTATCTGTTGAGATGATCATGTGGTTTTTGTCTTGGGCTCTGTAGATATGGTGTATTACACATATTGATTTGTGTATGTTGAACCATCCCCACTCCTGGCATGAATCCCATTTGGTCAGGAGATATTATCTTCTTGATGATTTACTGAATTCTGTTTGCCAGTGTCTCACTGAGGATTTTTGCAACTATGTTCATTAGGGAGATTGGCTTGTAGTTCACTTTTGTTGTTGAATCCTTCTCTGTTTTTGATATCAGAGTAACACTTGCCTCCAGGAATGACTTAGGAAGTATTGCTTCCCTTTCAATTTCATTGAAGGGATTGAGGAGTATTGGCATTAAATCTTTTCTGAATTTCTTGTAGAATTCAGCAGAGAATTCATCAGGACCTGAGCTTTTCTTTGATGGTAAGTTTTAATTACACTTTCAATTTCATCAACTGATATTGGGTTATTCAAAATTTTTACATCTTCTTGATTCAGCTTTGATAATTCATATGTAGCTATGAATCTGTCCATATTTTCTGTTTTGCATCCTGAGTAATGATTTTCAAAGTAGTTATTGATGATCTTCTGAATTTCTACAGTCTGTAGAAATTTCACCTTTTTCATTCCTCATTGCATGAATATGGGTCTTTTCTTTCCTTTTTAAAATAATACTGGCTAAGAATTTATCAATTTTAGCGATGTTAGTATCAGTTTGACTTTGTTCCCAGGCCTTTGGTGTTGGACTGAAAAAAATAAATAATACATACTGATCCAAAAGAAGGTAATAAATGAGGAGAGAGGGACGTAGAACAGTCCTAGCTTCTGAAGATTATTTTCCTCTTATTTTTGCAATTTTTATAGTTTTACATGTAAATCTATGATCATTTTGAATTAACTTTGTATGAGGTTTAGTTTTTTGGGGGAGGATTAGTTTTTTTCTTTCCATTTTCTTTCCTTTCCTTTCCTTTTCTTTTCTTTTCTTTTCTTTTCTTTTCTTTTCTTTTCTTTTCTTTTCTTTCTTTTCTTTTCTTTCATTACACAGCAGGATAGGATTTCCAACTGTCCATCCCTACTTATTGACGAAACTATCCTTCATCCATTGACTCTCCTTTGCATCTCTATGCAAAAGCAGTTGACTATATTTATTTGGACCTGTTCTGGACATTATCCCATTCTATTAATTGAAATATCAATCTGTTTTGCAAATACCACATAGTCTTGATTTTTGTAAGTAGTAAATCTTGAAGTCAGGTAGAAGGATTCCTCCTTCCTTTCAAAATTGATTTAGGTATTCAACTTTATCTTTGTATGCAAAATTTAAACATGTCATCTTACTGTGTTTTTGCTATTTATCCCCCATGTTCTATTTTTATTTTAGTCTTGCTTGGATTTCAGTTTTTTCTTCTTTCTTCTCCTACTCTTTTTTTTTCTTCTTTTATCATTGTATGTTCTATTACTTTACTACCTCCTCCCACTAGAGTGGAAGTTATATGCTACTTGACTGTGTTTCTACACTTACTTTATATCTTATAAAAACTTAATTCCACTGGAATTAGGAACCTTTCCCCTGTTCCTAGACAATGTAAGAATCTTAAAATACTTTATTTCATTTTCCCAGCTTGCATAACACAGACATAATTTTTATTTTATACAGATGATACTAATTTATTGAATAGTATATTTACCATGTCTCTTCTTTGTGCAAACACCTCTCAGTTTCCATATGGTGTCCTTATTCTTTTACCTAAAAAATACTATTCAATGTATCTTTTTTTATTGCAGGCCTGCAGATAGAGAAGCATCTTAATTCCTGATTGTCTGAAAACATTTTTACTTCCTCTTCTCTTTTTAGACATTTTTTCCCACTTGGTATTGCCTTATGGCTTGACAATTATTTCCCTTCAGCACTTTAAAGATATCACTCCTCCTGGCTGCCATTGTTGGTGTTAGAAAGTTAAGTTTTAAGCCTTATCATTTCTCTTTTTCATTCACTTCTTTTCATCACCACCCACACAAATGACCCTCATTTTTTCTTTGCTTTTTTTATTTGACAATTTTGCTTCTAGATATGGCTTTTTAAAATTTAAAATTTGGCATGGTAATTCATGTGGCATGGTGTCTTTGGCCAGTTTTTGAGGGTTCTCAAGAATTCTTTCTTCAAATATTGCCTTTTTCTCTTTGTTCTTTCCTCTCATTTTCTTTTAGAGTTCAACTGCATGCATGTCACTTTCTCATTGTGTCTTTGCTTATGCTATCTTCTATTCCTTTAATCACTCCATTCTTCATTCTAAATATTTTCTCCTGATCTATACTGCATTTTACCAATTTTTCCTTTACTTGCCTCTAAACTGCTATGAAACCTTCCACTGAATTCTTAATTGGGATACCATATTTTCAACTTTGAATTTCAACATAATGGTATAAAGTTTTTAGTTTTGCTGTCAGAATTTTCCATTCTGTCTCTTTCTTTTCTCTTTGAAAATCATAAAGTGCAGTTATTCTAAAAGTCTGTGACAACACCAGAATCTGGAGCCCTAAAGATCTGGTATCCAGTGTTACCATTCATCTTCAATGATATTATTTTGTATCTTTATATATATGAATTCTTTTATTCATGGAGTGTCAAATATTTTTGTGAAATATTATTTGTAAAAATAAGCTGGGAGAAAATGTTTTTAAAAAATTTATTCTGTTGAGAAAATGGAAAGACATTCCATGCTCATGGATAGGAAGAACAAACATTGTGAAAATGGCCATTCTCCCAAAATTATTATACAGATTTAATGCAATTCCCATCCAAATACCATTAGCATACCTCACAGATCTAGAGAAATCATTCTTAAAATTCATCTGGAACCACAAAAGACCTAGAATAGCAAAGACACTTCTGGGCAGCAAGGGCAGGACAGGAGGCATCACAATCCCAGACTTGAAATTATACTACAAAGCTACTGGAATCAAATCAGCATGGTACTGGAATCAAAACAGACCTGAGGATCAATGGAATAGATTAGAAGATACAACCCCAAGTACAAACACACTCAGCCACCTTATCTTTGACAAATGGGCCAAACATGTTCATTGGAAGAAGGATAGCCTCTTTAATAAATGGTGCTGGAAAAACTGGCTTGCCATATGCTGAAAACTAAAATTAGACCCAAGCCTATTACCATACACTAAACTAAAGTCAAAATGGCTCAAAGATCTAAACATTAAAACAGAAACACTAAATCTGCTGGAAAACAAAGTAGGTAGAACTCTTGAAAACATAGGAGTAGGTGGAGAATTCATGAACAAAAATCAAACTGCATGGGAAACCCTTCCCAGAATCAACAATTGGGATCTTGTCTTGTTAAAAGTTTTTGCATGTCAAAAGAAATCTCCAACAGCGTGAAAAGAAAACCCACAAATTGGGAAAAAAATTTTAGTCAACTGCCCTTCAGACAAAGGTCTTCTTTCTAGAACATATAAAGAATAAAAAAACATCAGGCCCTCAAAATTCAAAGACCCAATCCAGAAATGGGCATCTGATATGAAAACACACTTCTCAGCTGAACAAATATGAATGGCAAATAAATACATGAAGAAATGTTCAGTATCATTGGTCATTAGAGAAATGCAAATTAAAACAACTCTGAGATTTCATCTCATTCCAGAAAGAATGGCCAGGATCAAGAAAACCACCAACAATAAATGCTGGAGAGGCTGTGGGGAAAAAGAAACCCTTCTCCACTGTTGGTGGGAGTGTAGACTGGTGCAACCACTGTGGAGATCAGTCTGGAGGTTTCTCAAAAAGCTAGTACTGGAAGTCCCATTTGACCCAGCTATTCCGCTTCTGGGCATATTCCCAGAAGAAGTGAAATCATCTTACCACAGTGATATATATGTGCACCCATGTTTATAGCAGCACAATTTGTAATAGCCAAATCTTGGAAACAAGCCAAATGCCCATCAATTGAGGAATGGTTAAAGATGTGGTACTTTTATACAATGGAGTACTATTCAGCTATAAAAAATGATCACACTGAGGCTTTTATAGGTAAATGGATGAGACTTGAGACCATACTCATAAGTGAAATAAACCAAACACACATGTGTAAGCACAGCATTGTCTCCCTAGTGTAAGAAACTGAAAGACTCAGTAGGATACAAAATTCCCGATAAATACGGAGAAATGGTTCTGAAATCCAATGGTGCTTTTATTCTTTGATTTGATTGGTTTAAGTCCCTTTCCTACTATTTTAAGGCAATATGTGAGAAGATAGGAACAGCTCTTTTGAAAAATGAGACCCTACAGTAACCATTGCTGGTTTCTTGTTGTCCGACTTGAAGGCCTATAATGCTCTTTTGTTTTATCTGGTTTTATATTACTTTGTTGTGTTTGAGTTTATTGTCTGTAAATGTATAAACAACCATTTTGAAGAAAGCAAGAGACACTAGTCTAACCATTGTTAATCTCCTGTTGTTACGTTTTGAAAACCTGTATAGCTTGCAGTGTTCTGTTTTGAATGTTTGACTCTATTCTGTTTTCTTTTGCTTTGTTTTGTTGTTTTGTTTTGTTTTGTTTTGTTCTCTTTAAAATAAAAAAAAAATTTATTCTGTTGAGCCGGGCCTGTAATCCTAGCACTCGGGAGGCTGAGGTGGAGGATCATTGAGTTCAAGACCAGCCTGGGCTACAAAGTGAGCTCAAGGCCAGCTTGAACAGCATAGTGAGACCCTGTATCAAAAAGACAAGAGCCAGGGATTTAGCTCAGTGGCCTTAGCACCTGCCTGGAAAATGTGAGATCATGAATTCGGTCCTTCTGTTTTGTTTTGGTCTGATTTTGCTATATATGATGGAATGGACAACTACTGTGAAGATAACAAGATATACTATAGTAGTCATTGTTATTTTCCTATTACCCTGCTTTGATGCTCTGTATCAATTTCACTGCTGTGTTTTGGATTTATTCTGTTTTGTTTTGTTGGGGTTTACTATCTTTAAAATAAAATTTAAAAAATTTTAAAAAGTAAGCTCAGGGCTAGAATGGTGCTATATCCTATAAGGAAGCATCTGTGTGCATTTCTTCTAGTGCCTATGAGCACCTGCAATCTGGGATCTCTCCAATTTGATTATAGGGACAAAGAGGACTATAAAATTAGCTACACTTTATTTACTTTTAGTTTACCCTTTCTTCTAGAGTACAGCCCTTTAGAAGCTCTAAACCATGGGAAAACATACTGATGTGTGCCACTTGGCATAGCTTGGCCTCTGATCTTTGTAGTCTCAAGCCTTTTGTAAACTTGTCAGATGGGCTGTTCAGCCTCTTAACTGTCCATCTGAACTAACAAATTTGGCCCTAAACACTGGTCTCTGTCAGGCATCTCCTCTTGTTCACCTCTGATTTTAAAATCCTTAACTGAGGGGCTCATTGTCTACCTCACTGCTAGAACTTCTAAGGTGCTGACCTTTCTCTTCCATGACTAAGTATGATTTACACTCTTTTCTTTCTTTATGCTGTTAATGGATGGAGTTAAGAGGGACTGGGCTTCTCTTGTCTCATACTTTTATGGGGGCCTTTCTGCCCTTTCATCTGGCCTCTCTTCTCATTCCTGTCCAACACTTCATTATGGAAGAATGAGTCACCGTATTGGAGTTTAAGAGGAGGGCCTTATAGCTGTGATCACTTACAGAGGTGGCTATCTAAACACAGAGGTACTGTGTTCTCTCTCAACCATGTGCAATGTCCTCATGTTGCATGAAGAATATCTACTCAGGAGAGTAGAGAAATTGCCTACTTGGTAATGTATTATATTGATTTCTCTGATGCGACTTTTATCAGTAGTGACAGTAATGCTGTATCCCTTTTTATTATTCTGCCTTAGTTTTCAATAGATTCAATATTCATAAGGGAGGTAAAAATCGTTATTTATTAATTCCTTGAAAAACTCTAAGATTCCATTGACCAAAAACTTTGTTCTAATTGTAAATCATCACATGGAGGAAGTTCGTCATCTTCATCTTCGTGAGAGTCATCCCCTAGAGCCATGCGGGCAATTTGAAGCAATGATAGTGGTATATCCAGCCATATAACTCTCTCTCTCCCTGTTGCCATATTTTACTCAAAGCCTGAGATTAATGGCATGTTTAGAGTCTTAGTAAACTGAAAACAGATTACATAAAGAAATATCCTCAAGGACACAGAAATGTACATCACGTAATGGTACAAAGAAATGGAACAGAGTCTACCTAACACCCACAGCTATAATATCAAAGTTGATTCTAAGTAAAGAAACAAAATATTTAACTGTAGCTCATACTGTTAACAATTTGTAACTTTTTAAAATAAAATAACTCAGAGCCACCAATTGACCTGAACGTCATCTAAGCTACTAGAAAAAATTTCCATAACTCACCTAGAATAAAAGTCTGCAACATGAACAATAATGTGGAGTTGGTCCTTAAACTCACAAACTGTGTTTATGTAGACATAATCATGGATAAAAACTCCTTTTATCTAAAAATGTTTCCATGAGCTTTCATTTTTTTTTTCTGAGAATGTCTGCTTATTTGCAACTATTTCTGGGCCACAGCAGCACTCCAACAGAATGTTCTGGCAACAGTCCCTATTGTGGTCAGCAACTCCTTCTGCAGCTGGGATTTCTTAAAAGCATTTGCCTTATAATGCTCCAATAACAAAACAAATCAAATTTCCATGGGAATCAGATAGTCACAGAGCTTTCCTTCTCTCTCCTTTTCCCTTCCATCATGTGACCATGAGATCAAAACCACTGGTGCACATTTCAGGAGGCACACCACTCACCTTGGAGCTGATATGCAGTCAGTCCTCACCATCAACCCCTGAAACAGATCATAGGAAACATCACTGACCAAAGTCTATGGGGTGAAAAAACCTGGATGTCTCAGTTAGAAGACTTGTGACAGGGCAATATTGTATCTCCTCTAGCAGACTTGCTTTCAAGTGGGATGTATGTTCATGTTTGGCAAAGACTGATTCACTGATAAAGAATTTGTCCTAGTCAGGTGTGGTGGTGCATGACTATAGTCCCAGCACTCTGGGA
Organism: Cuniculus paca; assembly: GCA_004365215.1. NCBI lineage: Eukaryota > Metazoa > Chordata > Mammalia > Rodentia > Cuniculidae > Cuniculus > Cuniculus paca. The sequence goes on from RJWT010000101.1 coordinate 15,383, forward strand.
AGCTGAAGCAAGAGAATTGTAAATTCAAGTCCAGACTGAATTATTAAGCTATGTAGCAAGACCTTGTCTCAAAAAAAAAATCTTTTTAAAGGAGGGAGTACTAAGGATCTAGCTTAATACAAAAGCGCTGGGTTCAGTTGCCCAGCACTGTAAAGGGCCAAAAACATTTCTTTTTTTTTGCCCAAAGACAAGGACATGGATTGAATAATCAGAATGATCATAAACATATCCATCTAGCTTTGGCTTAACTGTAGTCAATGTAACAAAGCAAAACCAAACAATAGTAACACACACACACACACACACACACACACACACACACACACAGTGTTTTCATGGTTGAGCAGTAGTTTAGGGTAGGATTCCAGAGGTAAAGAGACTCCCATACTAAAACTACAGCAAGCATCTTAAAATATGGAAACCTTCTGTGGCTAATCCAACTTAAGGCTATTGCAAAAATCAATCTGATTTCAAAATATTCAGAAAATAATCCAAGAAACTTTATTGAGTTACTATAACTTTAGAATTAAGGATGGAAGCCGGGCGTGGTGGCTCACGCCTTTAATCCCAGCACTTGGGAGGCTGAGACAGGTGGATCGTTGTGAGTTCGAGACCAGCCTGGGCTACAAAGTGAGCTCAAGGCCAGCCTGAACGGCATAGTGAGACCCTGTCTCAAAAAAAACAGGGCTGGGGATCTAGCTCAGCGGTCTAAGTGCCTGCCCGGCAAGCGCAAGATTGTGAGTTCAATCCCTGGTGCCGCAAAAAAAAAAAAAAACAGAATTAAGGATGGAAATACCTATGAGAAATATCCTTTGGAGTCCTATGGGCAGCCTTTATGGCAGTTTGAAAGATAAGACTCTAAGCTTTTTGTCTCTTCCTGAATAAAAATCTCTTATTAATTAATATTTTTTGTGACCCTACAATACTTCCTCAATGCTGACTTCTCACTGCACACATCTGCCTGCACTTTGAGGACTGATAAAGTTCCCATTCTGCGCATAACACACTTCCACATATAAGGAACAAGAGTTTGCAGAACCCACATTGGGCAAAAGGGCAACTCTCACAAGAAAAACAGGCTGTTAGCTCTGACAGAAGGAAGGAGAGTTGTGAGATTACCTTCTTTTTGAATCACCCCACAGCAAGACAGATGCAGGCGAGAGGGAAGTTCAAAAATCATGCTCAACCAGATCCACTTTTGGTTACTTCCTCTACTTGCTTCCAACACAGCTGCATAGAATAAAACAAAAAGAGGAAATGGGGACACCCAGTCTAAATATTACAACTGCCTTCAGTGGAAACCTTTAGAAAACCTACTAGGAACTTCTGACATCACAGCAATGTGTCATCTTCCTTATAGAACTTTGCTCCAAGAGCAAAATTTACATAATTTCTAATGTAAACAATCAATGCTGAAATACAGCTAACATACAAGGCCAGAACTTAGGCAAAAAAAAAAAAAGCAATGGTCAGGCCACGGCCTTCCAGGAATTAAAATTTTATTATTTATTCAACCAATTTTCCTGTTAACTGATCAAATAAACAGCAGTACATAGTGAGCATTGGCTCAGAGAATGATTGGGCTGAATCCTAGGAGCTTTATGTTTCAGTTCTATCTCTGTGAGATTTTGGGATCTCATTCTGAATTTACCACATCCCTTAGAGTCTTAGTGTTCTCAGATATTCAAAGGACACTGAACTTGAGGACACTTATAAAATATCTCAACATCTTTGTCAGGTGTCTCATGAGCACATGAAATTAATATACTCAGCTGTAATTCATTACTTCTCCTCATGCCCAACTAATACTCTTCTTTCTCCTTACTGCAATTTAAAATGCCAGCAGTTTCTCTATTTTCATAGCCAAGAATCTGTTAGTCATTTTCCTATTTTTCTCACATAAACTTCCTTCAAGTAATTTAATATAATTTTCTACATGTTCTAACTTGAGCAAAATTAATTCTATCAGTTAGTACCTGGTATCTTGCTGAACTACACATTTCTAGTCTTTTCAGTCTGATCTTTAACTTAGCTCTGTTCCCTCCTGTCAAAGCTTTTGAGAGAAGCTTCTTGCAGTTCTTCCTCTACAATGTTGCATCGTGATGACTTGCCTACAACCCAGCCTTTTTAGAGCCACCTTCTTCAAGGGTGCATGAAAATTATCTTTTTGCTACTCAACCCACTGGATATAGGATACACACACACAGAATATTCTTAGTACAATACATTAGGTACTTCAGTACCACTCCCCACACATAGCTGTCCATCTTGGAAAAACTCCCAATATTCAATATTTTCCTAAATGCTTTACACTTCTTTCTGTGCAATATCCTCAAGACCTCACTGACATAAATCTGTACTTCAACGCTTCCCTTAAGCATTACCCTTTGTGCCTGTAATGCTAGTTCATCCTCCTGGGTTCCAGAATTCATGGCTAATATTTGCTTCTAAAGGAAGAAAGTTTAGTAATACCAAGGACTTAAATGTTAGGCCTTTCTTTATTTTGTTTTCTTCTCTACTAGATAATAATATTAAATTCCATTCAAGAAGTAGAAAAGGAAGCCACCATAATATCTTATCTTGGGCTTGTTGGAAAACTTCTCTGTGGGTTTAGTGAAAGTCATGTTTAGTTTATCCCATATTTCCAAGAAAGAAATATTATAATTTCATAGTTCAATATCACTCCAATCATGTCTTTTGATCTAGAAAATTAGTATCATTTATAAGCTCTAGATGCTAGGGAAACAAAATTACACTCTTTAAACTGTATCCCTGAAGGTACTGCTACTGCTGTAGTTAGCCCCAAGGAGGCCAGAGGAAATACTCTTGAGGACGCAGAAAGCAGGGGAAGGATAACTCTAAGTGAAAGGATGACTGTAGCACCTAGATTACTGTGAGACTGTGGGAAATTCCAAGCTTTCTCAGGCTTCAACTTTCTTTCTTTTCTTTCATTTTTTTTTCCCCCTGCATCGGGGCTTAAGCTCACGACCTTGCGCTTGCCAGGCAGGCACTTTGGCCACTGAGCTAGATCCCCGGCCTGGCTTCGGCTTTCTAATTGGATGATGTGGTGATACTATTAGATGGTAAGTGGTGTGTTGAAAGGCATATGAATCACCTACAGGGTGCCAGTTGCACAGTGACTGTGGAGGACCACCTGGATGACTCTCTTTGAACAAAGAGCAATTTTGGCTAAAACTGGCTCTATCTCCATGTACCGAGTTATACAGAGCTGGCTAAGCCATTTCCTTTTCCCTTCAGTTGGCTCTCAGCAATGCAAATAGGGCTAGCTGAGGCCCTGCTGCGTAATCCTTGAAGCTAGGGAACAGTCACTGTTTTCTTGCCCCATGACTCCCAAAACATGGTTGAGCCGGCTGGGCAGGATGATGAACCATGGTTCCAGGGCTGTCAACAACAGGATTCCAGCCTTGAGATAAGAAACTATGGCTTCCCAGGGCAGAGAAGTTTGCATATCAGAGCTGAAGCACTACCCCCAAAACATTAAATACTACCTTAATTGTGTTATGCGGATTGGTCTTTCTGCATGTCCTCTCTGCACATCGTAGAGGTGCTTTCAGGCCTCCTACCTAGCCCAGCTCATAGCACTCACATATTTCCCACCATTGTCACAGTCACGCATCCTCAAACCACTCCCTTCTTCACAAATTAACAAAATCCAGGCTAGACCCTTGGTTGAGGCTTTTGTTCTGATGAACCTTCATCCTGGAGAGACTTAATACCCCTTGACTCTCCATAAATGTAAATATGTCTTAGTGTCTCTATTCTCGCCTTGGGTTGCACTGGAAGTGGTAGATTGGAATTAACTTGCTAGAATTCCAATAACATTTCCATGGGATTACAAATATAAACTTCCTAGACCATGATGGGAATGGGAAAGGACTCTATAGGTGACCTCTTGATCAGCCTTGAAAATGGTTTGCATCAATGGTTGCATAACTAGTTGTGACTTATATAGGATGAAGTTATAATTGTAATGGCCATGCCTTACTTGTCTAGTTTGCTTGTCCTGGGTTATGGATATGGTCTTAATATGATTATCTTATAAAATGACAGACTTTTTGGAGATGGAGAAGGGGAGTGGGGAGAGAGGATTAAAGAGGATTGAAAAAAATCATGGTGTGTTATATACATGCCCCAATTAACCAAAATGAACATAACTATTATGTACTGCACATGTGCACTGATATATTTTTTAAAATATAATGTACACTTTTTAAACGTCCCAATCTGGATGATAAATTATGTAAATATTGCATGAGTTATTTTTTTCCTTAAAAATCATTAGAAATGATATGTTTCTGGTTTTTGGTAGATTCACTGATTTTGAGAAATAATGGAGCTTAAAGTTGAACTAAACAACTATTTCTTCTTTTAAAAGTCCTTTAGAAACATGTTTCTTTTTTCCGACTCTCGATCTTTTAACATTCAAAGAATCATGGAGCTTTTAAATAATAATTTCAAGTGCTATTTACTTTTGAGTTTATAGATTCCAGTGGGACCTTTTCTTTCTTCAGAGAATGTCATTGAACTCCCCAAATGAAAGCTTCCTTGCTTAGGAAACTCAGTAAAATGTCTACATCATTTCTACCATCTGCAGGGGTGATAGCATTAATTAGGAAAACTAAGAGTACGAGAGGATGTTTTCAAAGCAGCACCTCAGGTAAGAGGCACCCTCCCCACCTCTGCTACTCCTAATGCTTCTGCAACTCATTTTATGCTCATTGCCTCACAGACTCTCCCCTGGAGAACATAGAATTCAATTCAGGTGAACAGATGCTCTCAAATTACTGTTTCTACATACCTGCAGCAATCATGGAGGGAAAGGTGGAGAAAAGACAGGGTGAAGGAAGACAAGTATTTTTGCAAACATTAGTTTCTGTGCTTCTCCCTCATTGCTTCTCATCTCTATGGACAACCTCCCCTCCTCTCTGCCTTAATGCTATACATCACTACATTATTTTTCCTGCAACCTCTCCATCTCTACATGCAAAGAGTTCTTTCCACACAGCCAGGCACAAGTAACTAGTGAAGGACCTGTATTTTCAGATACTGAAAGTCAATCCTTTTCCCCCTCTCTTTAGAATCATAGATCTTTTTCTCAGTAGTTTGTAACAAAGGTAAGTATCTAAATTTTGCTTTGCGGGGGCTGTGTTTTGGAAGCCAAAGAAAATGCATTCACCCTGGACAGAAATGTTTATGAAACAAGCTACTTTCCACTTGTTTCCACTTGGACTTTTTTTTCCTTGTCTCCAAATCAAAGGCTTTTACTCCAGTTTGCTAAGAATGAGGTAGGTTCACCTTCACCCAAATCCTAGACTTAAGCTACTGCTTCCCAGTCTTAACTCAAATCAAAATGTGTACCCTACACCCCTAGATTCCACCAGGAATCTAATTTCAACTTAGGAAATAGTGGAAGGTATCTGAGCCAATGTGCATAATGACAACATACATTCGCATCTCCTTACTTCTTTCTTTTTAAAATGACTTTCCTTCACAGAAACCAGTCCTTCTTAGATGAGAAATATTGCAAAGATTGCATGGTGCACTGCTTTTAAGTGTTTTGTCAGTCCTGTATAGCAGAGCAGCCAAAGTTCACCAACAAATATGTCAATAAATACAAGTTCTGGTATATATTTATTTTTGTTCCATCTCTATTCCCCAGTTCGAATTTTTTAAAATAATTCTGATTTTTAATGAAGAATATAATAGTTTGTAATATTTATTGCAAAACTTGTGGAGAATTCATAAAAATTCAAGTATCTGCCTGTTTTCCATCATTCTTCATATCACATTATTTTACTCATTAAACAACATTGTAAGTACCTTATCTTGTTATAACTACTTAGGTTATAGCCTATCAGTTTATGTCTCAAGAGAGCCATTCCTCATCTGTCTTATCTGCTTTTGAAAACCTTGATTGTATCCTTGGCCATGTGACCACAGGAGGTAAGGTCACTCTGGCTCATCTTGTCAAACTCATCATAGCTCAGAGATTTCACATCACAAAATTTCCCTTGTGTACCCTTAGCAATTCTACACAACAAGAGTATTGTAGAATTCTATATGCAAGATCATATTCTCTAAATTGGGTGGTCATTTCAATGAAATTCCCAGTATTGTAGAATTGTGAAACATGAAAATTAAACAGAAGAATAAAACAGTGGCCCACTTCATCCATTCTGTCTCAGTGTGGAAAATTCAGTTCATAACAAAGGAAAGAAAATCCTTTTTTTTTTCCATGATGGGGGTTGAGAGCGGGGGGAGAATGTGATCGTAAAAGCCACATTTGCTCTAGCCATCCTGAAAACATCTTTGTTTACCATTGTCACGTTGCCATGGCAACACCAGCTACTTATGACATCATGTTGAGATGGCTATGGCAGGCACTTCACCACTGTTGTTTAAATGTTATCCTGATTCATGTCCCTTTTTTCTTTCCTATTCCTCAAGGGAAAGCAAAATATCATTGGTAGCTAATGGCTCTAGTAAAAGAGAAACCAGATTATACCTTACATTTAGCTACATTTGAATCAGTCCAAATTTTTTATCATCAGTAGTGCCAAATTAATAGTACTTGAGGGTTACCACGTGCAGTATCCACAGATTTATGCTCTACGATTCTCCCCTGCCACCTCTTTCTCAAAAATGTCAAAGGGAAGTAAGATTTTGCTTTTAATGAAAGAAGAAAAGAAAACATCCTGAACTTTTTTCCTGAATCACCTGAGATCTTTAGGGGATATTGTGCTACATAGGCTTGTTAACATGGATTTCTTTATTTCCTTGTTTTTCTAAATTTGGAGCCCTGTGACCATAGAAACCTAAGTATAAGATAATGTAACCTTTACTATATAGTCAGCTTACATATCCCACACATTTCACAGGTTCTCTTTCTGTGGATTAGAGCAAGTATAGGTTGAAAACACTAAGAGTTTTGTCTTAACTGAACAAACACAGAATATTTTTCTTGTCATTGTTCCCTAAGTAATATAGTATATCAACTATTTCCATAACATTTATACTGGATTTGGTATTGTAAGTAATCTAGAGATGGTTTAAACTTTATTGGAAGATGGACATAGCTTACATGTAAGTGCTACATCATTGCATAAAAACCAGCTTCTATGGATTTTGATGACCATAATAGGGGATATCTGGGACCAGTACCTCTCAGACACTGAAAGATAAGCATATATTGTCTTCTGCCAACTTTCTTAAAATCCTTCTAAAGAAAACTTCCTGCCCACCTCCATGAAAATGTCAGAAAGACTTCAATTAGTTGCCAGAAAGAAGTATACAGATGTAGCAACACCCATACTTTGTACATGGGCTAAGGGCATGTGGGACAGGACAGATAGAAATGCTGGTGAATTGAGAAGCAAAATTCTACAAAGACTTTACACTGACTTACCTTCTCTACTCAGGCTTTATCACTTTTAGATTATTTTGAACTTTGGGCACATTTCCAAAAAGTGAAATGTTCATATTCCTATTTGGCAATGTGAGGAAAAACTAGTTTATGCACAAGTACTTTTCATAGCAGATTTGTAAACAAGTTGGCACGCTGAAGAACTTGTCTACTTTAGTGGCTCAGGAAGGAAATTATAATGGTACCCACCACTCTCTGCACACACATGAGAGCTCTCAGTTGGCCATGGAGGCTGCAAGATCAAACAGGGCACTCAGCTTCACACAGAGCCTCAGCACAAAATCCAAAGAAGAGGCCTCCACTGAAGGGGAGGTGAATGGGTTTAAAAACTTCGGATACAGAGCAGAGATAGGTTTTTAGATCTTTTTATTTTAATTTTTTTTTATTTTGAAAAGAATACAACCAAACAAAATAAAACAGAATAGAGTCAATCACAACAAAACAATCAACATGGTACATGACTTCTAAACAGGGTAAAAAGCAATCAATAATGGCTATCATAATGCCTCTTGTTATCTGCAGTATACCTGCCCATACCATCAGGGATAAGTAAAATCAAACAAAATAGAACAGAATAAAGCTAGTAAAAAAAATGTAAGCAATACAGAACTCCAAGATACTAGTAAAACAGCAGTGGCTACCATAATGCTTCTTGTTCTCTTCAGAATAGTTGCCTACACCTTCAGACATATTGCAATGAAACAACACAGAATAGAGTAAAATCAATCAAAACAATGAAAGCCATACAGGTCTTCTAAACAAGCTAATTGGACATCCTTGATGGCTGTAATTATATATTTTGTTATCTTTAAAATAACTGTCCATGCCATCAAGTATAATAAAATCAGACAAAACAGAATAAAATGAAACTAATCAGAACAATGAAGACAATGAGTTTCAGATCATGATAATAGATTAACAGTGGTCACTTCCTTCCCTTTTTAGATAATTCCTCCCCTTTGTCTTTTCCAATACGTATTATGCATTTTGGATCCCACTAACTCCTTTAGATGTTATACTAGGGAGACAAGATGAAATTCACCCGTGTGGCTCTGAACCATTTCATCCATGAGCATGATCTCAAGCTGCCTCTATCCACCTACAAGAGCCTTGAGGTTATCTTCCTTTATAGTTGAGTAGGTTTATACCATGTAAAATACCATGTCTTTCCTAACCATTCTGCAGTTGACAGGCAGGATACCCCTACTTTTTTCTGCCTCCCAGTCACATAGGGCATTGTTTTCTCTCCTTTGACTTTCAGTCTATGAATTTTCTTTCTAGTTAAATGAATTTCTTGAATAGAGCATATTGATGGATCCTGTTTCCTGATCCACTATGCCTCTGTTTCTTTCTGTTGGTGCATTGAGGCCCACTTGCACTGCATTGTCTCTGCCATGCTATTTTCCTGCCATTGGCTCCCTATTTTTTCTCTCCATTTAATCAACTGGCTCCACTTGATTGTCCCCCTCTGCCATTGTTCCTGAGACCATGGTCTTTTTTATATATCTCTAGAAAGTCCTTTAGTATTCTTTGTAGGGTTGGTTTGGTAGTCATGAATTCCTTGAGTTGTTCTTTGTCCTGGAAGTATCTTGTTTCTCCATTAATTTTGAAAGAAAGTTTTGCAGGGAACATCAGTCTGGGTTGGAAGCTGTTTTCTCTTGGGACTTGCAGTACTTCACTCCAGCCTCTTCTTGACTTGATGGTTTGCTTTGAGAAGTCTGCTGTGATTCTGATGGGTTTTCCTTTATAGGTGATCTGTTTCTTTTCTCTAAGAGCTTTTAATATTCTGTTCTTGAGTTGAATTTCTGGGATCTTGATTATTATACGTCTGGGTGTAGATTTGTTTTGGTTATGGCTAGCTGGAGTTCCATATGTTTCACTTATTTGAATGTCACTTTCTTTTTTGATTCTTGGGAAGTTCTCCGAAGTTATTTCTGTAAATAAGGTCCTGATGTCATTTCTCTTGACCCCTGCTTTTTCACTCACATCTTTTATTCTTAAATTATGTTTCTTTGAATTGTCTTGCAGGCGTTGAATTGTTACTCCTGATTCCTTGTTATTTTTAAGAGATCTTTCTTTTCACAATCAGAAGCAGCAAACCTGTCTTCAAGGTTAGAAAGTCTATCTTCAGTTTCTTTCAAGTGGTTTTGCCAGCTTTCAGTGGAATTTTTAATTTCCTGGATATCTCTTTGAATATGTTTCATGCATTCTAAATCTCTCTTATATTGTTCATTCATGGTTTCCCTCATTTTCCTATGTTCCTCTATTTTTTTATCTATGTCTTCTACAGAGATGCTTAGTAATTCTTTTATTATGTTTTGCATTTCTTCTTTTGCCTAGGATAGTATTTCTGTTCTAATTTCTCTTATAGCTTCATGAAGTTGTTTCTTTACTTCAGTTGACATAATTTCAGACATTTCAGGTTGTGACTCTTGATCTCCTCTGTGTTTACCACTCATGGACTTGTGCTGCTTGACTTGGATGCTGGAGATTGCTTTCTCCCTCCTCATTTTGGCACATTCCTGATTTCTTCCACACACATGGATAGTGTGGTCCCAGGCACCTCTGGCACTGTCCAGAACTTCTCCAAAGTGAGACTGTTCTGCTTTTCTGGCCAGTGTTAGCTATGAGCATCTGACAGTGGGCACCTGTGCCTCTGCACTGAACTGGGTACCAGCCCACAAGGGCCCCCAGAGTTTGCACAGGAGTGGAGCTGGCAAGAGCCTATAGATCTAAAATGGTTAGGAACCTAAGCACTGTTGTCTGGAACACACACTGGAGCAGAATTCAGTTCAAACAACTCCTGTGGATCTGCCCACAACCTGGAGCTGCTGGAAAACTCTCTGGTTTTTCTAGCCTGTGGTGGCTACAGGTATCTGATAGTGGGCCCCTGTGCCTCTGCACTGAGCTGGGTACTGCAGTATTTGCACGGGAGCGGAACTGGCCAGGGCCTGGGGATCTAAGCTGGTTAGGAACCTACAGGATGTTGTCTGGAACACGCACAGGAGTGGAACTCAGTCCAAGCAACTTCCGCAGGTCTGCCCACAAACTGTCGGAAGAAGCTGGCAGCAATCCTGGACCCAGGCTTATCCTGCCCAACTAAAATGGCTCCCAGCCAATCACTCTCTCCTGTGGGGAGATCAAGTCCCATGCACTCACCACCAGCCAGCGCAGATCTTGGCATCTGCCACTCTCTCCACCACTGCGCCTCTCTGCTGACACCTCTGGGGTTGACCATGACTGCCACTGTGCGTCCCCAGGCTCAACAGCTCTTCTCGCAGGGTGAGTCCAGCTCCAGGCTAAGGCACCACCAGCCACCACCTTCTTCTTTGTTTAAATTCTTCTTTTTATTCTCTGTGGGCTTCAGTTCATATTTTAGATTCTCCCTGGGTCCAGGGGACCCACTTCCTTCCTTCTTGTCCTCTCCATGATGTTATATTCCAGCATCTGAACTGTTTCTCTCAGAGAGACTGTTTACTCTGCTGCTTACTGTTCTGCCATCTTTCCAGAAGTCCTTGGTTTTGAGAACTTTTTGCACAACAGGGTTATTATAGTCAATAAGAAGGAATTTTACATGAGAATAATTAAGAGTAAATTTCATTTCTCACCATAAAAAGGTAGTAAAGGTGGTAGATATGTTAACTAGCTAGATTTAATTTTAACACACCACACTGCACCTCATAAATGTGTACAATTATTATCTACCAATCAAAATATGTCATTAGTAGAAAAGACAAGGTGGTTCCCAATGATACTCAAATTACTTCAGATTATTGTAAACAAAGAAAAACTGCTTAATTTTTTTATAATATAATATACATATCTGATATGTATGTCTAATAAAGATAGTATGGAAAGTGAAAAGAAAAGTAACAAAGAACTTTAAGTAAGAAATAAAGTTGGCATGACAAGCATTCGAAACATGAAATATTGCTTCTGTGAGGACACAGGCAGCAGCTTCTGACTATGTGATTCTTTAAACTATGAAGGCTCTGGGTGTGGGGTTTCTCTCTGGTCAAACCCTGCTCAACATGTACATGATCACTCTATTTGCTGAGTGTACCAAGCCTCCTACTGCCCTCCTTTAATCCACCAGAGAGCTGGCTTGCTCCCGCTTTCTATGTGCCATAGAAAGAAGCCACAGGAGCACTCAAAAAAATTATAGCTGTCTAAAACCCTAAGGTAAGAACACATCAGAACTCAGTTATGCTGGCACTCCAGTCTCACACTTACAGCCTCCAGCATGTGGAGAAAATAAATATTTGTTTTTCAAGCCAGTTATCCTATAGTATTTTGTATGATAGTCAAATAGACATCAAGCCACACTCCATTTTCAAATTTTGTCAGTCATTCTAATAATATCCTTTACATCTGTTTTCTTCAGTACAGGGTCCAATACAAGAATATTTATTGTATTTATCTATGTATCATATCTCTTTCATCTAGTACCTTTCTTCTGTCTTTCACCATTATGACATTTATGATTTTAAAGTCTGTGAGTCAATTACTTCACAGAATGTCCCTTGATTTGGATTTATCTGGTGTGTCTGCATGATTTTACTCAGGTGTCTTTGTCAGGACTGACACTGAAGTACTGACTTGTCTTTCTGGGCATTATTACTGGAAGTATTTGATGTTAGCAGTCCTAATATTGATGGTGTTTACTTTGATATCTGCCAAGTTTCCTCACTATTTTTCTATTTATAATTATTAATTTGTTGGAGATATGCTATCCTTATGCATAAATCCTTGTCCTTTTCAAAATTTTTTTCAGCATTCTGAACATTCACTCTAAAGATTTTCTAAGCCCATCATTTCTTCAACATCTATTGGTTGGTATTTCACTACTAAGAAAAACATCTTTTTCTCTATTTACCTACTTTGAAAATCAATCAAGAATGGGCTCATGAAATATTATTTTAGTATGATGAACTTTAATAATAACTATATGGTTGTTTTATAATTTGCTGATCAAATTATTCCCAAATCTGTCCAACAGAATTTCTTTTAAAACAGTCCCTATGTCCTTTTGCCATGACCTTGTCATTCTTTAGATTCTGTGTAAGTTACCTTTCTGCAAGTATAACAAAATAATTGATATAGTTAATTTGTAAAAAGAAAAGGTTTATTGGGTTCATAGTTCTGGAAGTTACAGTCTGTGACTGAGTGGTCCCATAACTTCAGGATTCTGCTGAGGGCAACATATCTGAGGGGACGCACTCCTACATCTGGTTGGGGCATGTGGCAAAACAAACTCCTCAGCTCCTGATCCAGGAAACAAAACAAGAAGCACAGAACAGTGTCCCACAAGTCCATTTGAAGGGATATCCCAAGATCTGGGCCTTTCCCAGTGAGCCCCTTCTCTTATAGATGCTACCATTGCTCAATAGTGCCTCCCCTGAGACCAAATATTTATGCATTGTGGTGGCTAATTAATTAATTGTCAACTTAGGTGGGAATGCCCAGCTGAATTGAGTCAGCGTGATTCTGGGCACGGAAGTCCATTCAAGTAGGACTGTTTTCTGTATAAAAGGAGAATGGGAGGGAAGAATTTTAACTGATTTTCCTTAGAACTTCATTCTGGTTGCTTTTTTTCAGAAAGGTTTCAGCTGTTCTCTGGTTAAGCTCTGATCTTTACCTTTGCCAATAATGGTTCCTGATCTCTTTGGAGGACCTCTGGTCTTTGCCTTCACCTTGGGACTCTCTTGAATTTTGGCACAGATTCTTCAGCTTCCAGCACCAGCCATTTGGCCAGCCAGCATACAGTCTCTAGTCTCCAGCACTAGGTCTTGGGATTTTCAGTATAGATTCTTCATTTTTCTGCAGATTCCTCAGCCTCCTGATACAGACTTGCATGGGACATTGCTGTGGCCTCCAGGCCTTTGGCTGGAATCTTTAGATCTTTAGTGCACAGATAAATCTCTTGCACTCGTCTACATTTGACTCTGTGGGCAGATATTGTCAGCTAATCTTGTAAATTTCTGGGTCCTGCATTTAATCTTTCTCTTGCAAATATTGACTGCAACACCCTTGGACCTTTGGGAGATACTTATCTGAACAATAGTACACACATTCTTAATTTCTGCCAAAACAAAATGTTTCCCACTCAACTAGAATCAGCCATTGCTCCACAAAACCCTGACCCTGATTCTGTTTGAAGAAGACTAATTACAAACCCAGATCATTTGGATAAAATGTACATTTTTCTATAGATTCAGCTTTGCTTTAAGCCACCTCATGAGACAGAGGTGAGATATACACACACACACACACACACACACACACACACACTTCTTTCATCCTTTCTCCATTTTCCTCCTGCCGTTTTATTTTTCTCCTTTCTTCCTTTCCTTTTGCCTTGCCCATTAATAGTCTCTTTACTCAGAGTCTCTTGTCAAAAGACGAGAGCCTCTGAATTTTCAGAACACAGAAATCATGTATTTCTTTGTTTCACTGCAGGAAAAATTGGCTAGATATTTCAGCAGAGTGGAAGTGTCCTAGAAGGAGACATAGACCCACCATCAGTCAGCAAGAAGCTGTGACCCACAAAATTTTTTGTTCTCCAGCCAAAACCATGAAAGATATTATTCCTGGCATCTGTCCTTTGTTGTATTGCTCAGTCTGATTATAGTCATTACAGAGAAATGAGAAGAATCAGGGTTTAACGGAATAAACACAATTGACCTAAGCCTCCTCACAAAGATAACCTTAGTTACAAACAAGTAGATTTTGCAATTTAAAGAAATTATACCATCCATTTAAACTGCTTTTAAGATTTTTAAATAAAAGATTTATAAACTAGAGTAGTACTGCAAAAGAAACAAACTGGAGACTCATAATTTGACACAAAACATATTTTATACTTTGACTTCCCATTTAATTAGCTAATTAAGAGGGAATAATTTTTTCTTTATCACAAAATATGTGCTAAGCAACTAGGTGTGAATATAAAGCATCCATGTTTGGTAAAAAGGCAAGACTTACAAATCAAATTTCTGTTACAAAAGAAGGGCTCAAAAACTAACTTTTAGAAATCTGAAATACTTTTCAATAATAGTCAAATAAAGTGTTCAGGTAGGTGGATTTGTCTGCTTTATTCTCATCCTGTGGCTTTTTAAAAGTTACAGATTCATAAAATTTATAGTCTGAAGAATCCTTTAAATTTACACAATCCTCTTGTTTTGTACCCATTTTAAAGGAATTACTTATTATGCAATTTTAAAAAGCAAAGACTATAATTTTACATCATTTTTGTGGGAGACCACCTCGCTGTTCTCTCATGAAAAACAAAGCCCTTGCCTCAACCTGTCCCTGACATCTTCTTCATCCTATTTACTGAGATAAATAGAGCTGGCTATATTGAAACAAATGTTGCTGGCAGTAAATGTGCTAGCCTTGCACACATCAAAACTATGTGTGCATTGCTAATTTGAGGCCTCTGTGCCTCGTATGGCTACAAAGTTTCTTTTTCCTATGCACTTTGTGGGGACTCCTCCCCACCTCCCTGTTGGATACCAATTAAAGCCTAGAGGGTTTTTTTTGTTTGTTTTTTTAGGTTAGGTGAAGTCCTTTCTCCTTATGGGAGAGAAGGGACTGCTCAATCACTGTAGCAAGTTTATTTATACACTCATAAGGGTGATATCAATTTCAACCCCACTGCCTAGTAACTTGTCTGAGTGGTTGGCCTAGTACCCTTTTGAGATGAGGCTTTTTGTTCTAGAGAAAATATTGGGTCATCCAAGAACTCCTCAACTGCAGAACTTTTCCTCTATACATCCTTATGCCCTGTTGCCAAGTGGGTTAGACAGATACTCTCGGCGGGGTTTTCAGTAACTTCAAAAGAAATTCTTTCAGTGCCTATCATAAGTTAATAAGTCAAGTAGCTTCCAAACATTTCAATCTTTCCTTTGATTAATTTAATGACTACTTCCTATAGACTGGGAATTTTGAACTGGATGATATTTAAAGAATAGATGGAAGAATTTCATGGACAGAGTGAGGGAGATCAGCTAGGAGTCTATTGCATTTGTACTCTAAGCAAAAAGTAGTTATCATATCAGCTTGCATGGTAAATTAGCTGGATTTAGAAATATTCTATAGAACTACTAGAATATGCCAATAAAAAAACTGCTAGAATGTAAATGGGAAAGAAAATAGTCAGTGAGGACTTCAAATTGAATTTGCTTTTTATTCTGGAAACTAAAACAATAAATTTGCTTTTTATATTGGCATATAAAAGATAAAGGTAGAATACTTTGGAGTAGGAAAAAAATCAAGTGAGTTTTATTGGCTTGGTAACTTTGAGTTGTGTATTCAGTGTCTAAGTGAATATGTATACACATACAGTGAGTACGTGAGATTCGATAGAGGGATTAAGACTGGAAAAGTCAGCATCTTATAAACAGAATTTTATGGCATCATACTTGGACCCAAAGATACATTTTTGCCTTGCATGTACTGGTTTACTATGTGTTAGCAATTATTATGTATGCCTACATACATTAACTCTTTTAGCTTTCCAAGTAATCCAATTTGATTAGGAAAATACTTTCCCTGTTATTATTTACAGAAGTATAAACAGAGTCAAGAGATATTTAACACACTCCAAGTTGTACCAATAGTAAATTTCAAAGCAAAATTGAACCCTGATTCTACAACCTTGTACCTAAAAACTATGCCATTCTTTTTATGTAATAAAATTCTGCCCCCCAAAAAGTATATGATTTAGCTGAACAAATGAAAGCATTCATGAAGAAACTAAAGATTAGTTAAGTAGTAACATGACATAGTTCTGACTATGTGGTAAAGAAGTTTAGAATATATATGAACTTCCAAGATAATAGGACAGAGCAATAATTAACTGCTCCATTGTAGCTAAATTACACACTTGAGATCTAAAAGAATTTACTAGGCTACATAGACATCCAATTTATAGCCATAGATTAGCTTAGTCATGGGTATTATCAAGGTAATAATGGCTAATCATTTAGATATTATGCACACCTTGCCCTATTGCTTAGCACTTTTGTGAAATTCCACTGTCATTTAAATGTTTCCTAATCAACCTTTATCAAGAGGCACTATAGAGTACTGCCAGAAAGTTCATTTAATTAACCCCTTGTCATCTAAGTAGATGGTTATAGTCTACATGCAGTTCATTCTACATAATAAGCAAAAATTTAGGAACTTTATGGGAATTCCAATTGATGCTACAGATATTTACTGAGTACCAAATAGAGAGTAATAATACAATTAGGCTTGTATAACAATGTTAAAGTCTTTGCCTTAAGTTTTGCAAACTTTATTCCAAATCTTAATTGATTTCTCTCTTTTGAATATAAAGCAAGGGATTCTGACTTCCTAATGAAGAAGGACTGCCATTTTTCTTATTCAAGGATGATGACCTAACTTCTAGAAGCCTACTTAAGGTGACTGAAAAATTCAGCAAATGTTTAAATTTTTAAGAACTATTTATTACAATAAAAGACATATTATCTTTAACCCCCCTCAAAATACTCCCTCTCACTTCAGAAACACTTATTCAGTTCCAGAAGCAGTTCTAGAAATCTTTTTGTGTGTGTTACTGCCTTTATTTGTGCTGTTGTGGCTGCCTAGATGTACCAAATCGATTGAAGCCATTTACTTTTCATGGTTGTTTTTCCTTTGGCCGAGAGCTAGACGTCTCATGGTGCTAGATCCAGTGAATACAGCCAGTGAGGATGCTCCATGTCTTTTCAAGCCTGCCATTCCAGTGAACAGCACTCAGCAGCAATATTCATTATATTTTCAGTCACATGTACAGACATGACAAAGGACTTCTAAAATTGCTTCAGAATTGATGGGCATGATGGGAAATACATGCTTAGAGTTGAGGGAATATTTTGAGGGAGATTAATGACAATGTGTCTTTCACTGAAATATTTTTAAAATTTAAGCACACACTGTAATTTTTGATCAACCTTCAAGTAAGAGATTGTCTGCTCAGATTCACACTGAAAATTGATATTATAAGAAAAAACAAGTCTTGGAAATACTTTTCTAATACAAACAATCATTTGTACCAAGCAAGATCTACAGAAGCAATGAATGTCTTGGTCAAAGTTGAACATGACCATGGACCAAGTCTAGACTCACTTACTTTGGTACAGCCCTGAGATAAATTTTTCTTTTTCTTTTTTAAATGTTCAAAAAAAATTTAAAGGATACGATTTCACGGCATGTGATAATTATATGACATTAACAGATCATATCCACACAGAGTTGAGTATATACAATGGAGGTCACATGTCAGTGGTGGCAAACCTGTAGCACACTTGCCACAGTGGGCTATTTGTCATTGAAAGCTCTAAAAGATTCATCATATCTACCATATGCCCTCTACTTCTTGCTCTTTACAGAAAAAATTCTCTACCTTTGCTTTATATTTTGAAAAAAAGTCATTTAGTCATAACATATTTAAGAATCAAAACATATTTAAGAATCTATGATAAACTATTTATTTTTGTGCATCTGTCTTGAAAATCATATTCCTATCTATATGACAGAGTCTAATAAAATGTAAGAGGGCCATCTTTATCAGTGAGCAAGAAAATAAAACAACACTGAAGCAATTCAACAAATTATGAAAAGTTTTATAATGAAAAAGGATAACATTTTTGTCTAAGTCAGAGTCTTTACATTTAAGAAAAGCAAGATTATTGTACAGAAGCATATGGTTTTGATTAGTCCTAGCATTTAAAATTGAATTATCTGTTATTATCCCTACAACAACCTCATTAAGTTGACAAAGTAGGTACACACTTGGTTTGAAATGAGGAAACTGAGGCTTAAACAGTCATTGTTGTTTAATGAACAGAAGCACTGGGCTCCTTCTTACTCAACTCTGCAAGAAGCAAATCTAGAAATGAAAGCAAGGACCTTTATCTAGAAATGGAAATAAGAGTTTAACCTCACTGAGATGTAAGGGTCAAATGAGATATACATGAATATGCTCTGAAAATCCAATAAAACACTCCTTCAGAATGACAAAGGAAAGAAAGAGAAAAAGACAAATGATTTCAGCCAGGTGTGGTGGCTCACACCTATAATCCCAGCACTCAGGAGGCTGAGGCAGGAGGATCATTGCGAGTTCCAGACCAGCCTGGGATACAAAGTGAGGTCAAGGCCAGCCCGAATTGCTTAGCAAGACCCTGTCTCAAAAAACCACAAAAAAATAAATAAATAAAAATAAAAAGACAAGTGATTTTGCTAGATGAGATAAGTCTTGGATAGCTTGCAGGGTTGTTCTGCTTTCCTGACCTATGTTCATCTCATTAGCCAAAGTTAGTGAAGGTAAAAATGAAACAATATGCCTTTGGCTACAAACTATTTTAAGGGTAGTACGAGCAATTGTATTGCTCAAATCTCTTTTCTTTAGCACGTAGAAAGACAAAAGCAGTGTATCTACTGTAAAACATGCCATCAATTTAAGATTTTGTTTTATAGCACAGCTGCTAATATTATGAGTGTTGATACACTAGTGCTTCAGATGTGCTTCAGTCTACGCAATATTTAAATAATTGCAAATTTACTCTCCTGAATAATAAAGTTGATAAAATCACCATATCTTTAGACTTGAATGAATTTTTTGTGTGATGGTATTGTTCTTCATTACATGCCTGAATGCACTCATTAAGCCCAGAGAGAACAATAAGACTAAGAAGCAGAAAGACTGTGCAACTGAACCAGCAGGAAGTATACATTTCAATTGTCCCGGTATCTAGCAGCTCTGTTCCTTGAGAAGAAGAATTTTCCAAGCACTGCATTTATATTTCCTGTGCAAGAGGTGATTGAGTTTTTTGCTTTTCAGTGAGGAAGAATTACATATTCTTGATTACAAACACTAATTTGAGATGTGAAGATTTTTAAATTGAGAATTCTTTTAGTTTTCCAAATTACTAATACAATTTGCCTGCATTGTTTAAAAGTCCAAGCTCATTTTCAAATTCATTTTCCCTTGGGCTGTGTACATCCTTGCCTTAAAATAGCATCACATTCCCAGAGAACTTCTGAGATTTTTTTCATTCTCTCCTTGCTCTCATAGCGCAGGATGCACGCTGCCAATCTGACAATGTCTGCGCACAAGATTTAAACAGCTCCATCTCTGCTGGAGAGGCAGTTTCTGAGCCCAATTTGGCTGACATAAAAGGTTTAAAGAATAGTTAATTTTACAGAGTCCCAACATTTAGACAAGTAAACATTCACTAATTCATTAACCAAATACGTACTGAGCCTTTCAATAATTTGGATTCTGGGGATGAAAAGTGAAGAGAATAGACAAAATCTGTGTTCCTACGGTACTCATATTTGTGAAAGTGGGAAGAGAGAAACAAATGACTAACACAGCATCCAGCATAACAAGTTCACGACTGAGGGGCACGGGCACAGGGTCACCACACCATGAGACCAAAGCATAAAATTATAGTGTTTTTCCTCCCCACGTGCCATAATACATCAACGTGTCTCCTGTATTTAATACAACAGAAACAACTTCATGCCTCAGACCTGTGATGGAAAACCTTTAGCACACACATCTCAGTGGGCTGTTTGTATCACTGAAAGCTCTAAAAGGTTTGCCATCACTGCCTTACACCTTATTTAAGAACTTTTTTATTGAAACCTGATAACAAGAAGGGAGAAAAAAATAAGAAGCCATGAAGAAATTTTAGCTCTGCCACCTACAGAGATGTTAAACAGTGAACATGGTTTACTCTTGGTCAAATACCACATAAAGCCTGACCCTAAAGGTTTATTTACCTCAATGTCTTTTGCTCACCGCATTGTGGCTAGTTGACAACAAAAAATTCCAAGGCATACTAAATGACAAAACACACTAGTACATAGTTTCATGTCACACAGAAAGCATCAGAACAGATGCAGACAGACATGGCAGAAAAGTTGAAATATCAAACCAGGAATTAAAACTATGACTAAGGGCTAACCTGTAAAAAGTGCACAGTGTGCAACAACAGATGAGTAATGAAAAAAGAGAAGTAGAGACTCTAGGAGAGAATCAAACATAAAATGCTAGAAATCAAAAACATTTTACCCAAAATAAAAAAAGCTTTTAAGGACTTCTTCACTGGACTAGATTTGGCCAAGAAGAGAGTAAATAAGAATGAAGAAATATCAATGGAAACTTCCAAAACTGAAGTGCAAAAAGAAAAAATAAAAAAGATAGAACATAATATCCAAGACCTGTGAAATAATTACAAAATTTGTATTTTTAATGAAATGTTAAGAGCACTTACTTTGCAAGTGCAAGGTCCTGAATTCTATCCCTGGTACCAAAAGAAAAAAAAAAAAAACACAGAAAGAAGAAAAAGGAAAAGGAACAGAAGAAATATTTTAAACACTGATGTATTTTAAGAAATTAATAATAGACACCAAACTGAAGACCTAGAAAACTCAGAAAACACTAAGTGTGTGAGATAGATGATAGATAGGTAAATAGATAGAGTGTATGTGCATGATATATATAGCATCACACATACATATATATCGAGATATTCATATTACAATACACCTGGGTTTATTATATGAAAGTAAAACAAATCAAAGGCAAAGAGAAAAATCTTGGAAAGAACTATAGAGAAATAAAACCTATAAAACAGCAAATATAAGAATTACAATGGATTTCACTTCAGAAATCATATCAGCAAAAGAGAATGGAGAATATTTAGAACACACAAAAAACAAAGCAAAGTAACTGTACTAACTGAAATTCTGTATAAAGTGAAACCAACGTTCAAAAGAGGAGAAATACAGACTTTCTCAAACAAAACATGAGGAAATTTATCATTAGTAGACTTCCTTTCTAATAAAAATAAAATTTATTTTCAAAAAGAAGGAAAATTATATGTCAGAAACATGTCTGCATAAAGAAAAGAAAGACATTAAAAAAGGAAGAAATAAAATACATCATTATTTTTTATTCTCAGTTGAGGTAACTAATAGCAATTTATTCACAAAATAGCAAGAAAATATTAGGCAATTATATGTTATGGATAACTAAAATCAATGACAATAATATAAGGATAAAAGTGAAAAATTGAGACTACTTTGCTACTAATTCCCTGCAATAAAGTTGTTTGCCTGCCTGCCTTTGTTCTTTCCTTCTTCCTTCCTTCCTTTCTTCCATCCTTTTTTCTTCCTTCCCTCCTTTCTTCCTTTCTCCTTTCTCTTTCCCTCCCTCTCTCATCCCTTCCTGCCTCTCCCTTCCTCTTTCTCTTTCTTTCTTTCTTTCTTTTTCTTTTTTCTTTCTTTCTTCCTTTCTTTCCTTTTTCTTTCTTCTTTCCTTCTTTCTTTCTCTTTCTGATTTTGTCTCTTTAATCTACAAAATATATAATGCAATTATAAAATATTAAATCCCAGGAAGATTTCATAAGAACTCCAACCAATTTGAATACCTAACCAAACCAATTATTTTTCTTTTTATAGCTTCATATAGAATTACAAATAACTGTACTCATTTACAAGATGTAATGTTTCCATACATGTATACATTGTGAAATTATCAACTCAAGCTAATTAACATACTATCAACTCAACTATTTATCATTCTTTTCCAATAAGAACACTTAAAATTCTTTAAATATGTGACTATCGTCACCTTGTCCAATGCAAGAACTTACTCCTTTATCTAAATATAACTTTGTGTGCATTGACCAAAGTTACCCCATTCCCCAGACTCCACTTAGAAGTGAAATCATATGGTGTTTGTCTCTCTAGGCCTGGTTTATTTCACTTATACTGTCTTCTAGATTCACCCGTGTCACAAATGATAGAATTTTCTGGGATTTTTAGAAGCTGAATAATATTACATTGTATGTGTATGTGCCACATTTTCTCTTTTTTTCTTTTTTCTTTTTTTTTTTTTTTTTTTGGCACCAGGGATCGAACTCGCAACCTTGTACTTGGCAGGCAGGCGCTTATGCCACTGAGATAAATCCCCAGTCCACATGCCACATTTTCTTTATCCTTGAATCCACTGATGGACATTTGTTGTTTCTTATCTTTGCTATTTTGAATAATGCTGCAATGGACACAAGAGTGCAGATATCCCTTCAGCATGAGGGCTGCTTTTTTCCATGACAGCAGCCTAATAACAAATCTCTTTGACTTCTAGATCTCTCTACCTGGCTCACTGGATTAACTCAGGTCTACTCAGGATTGCTTCCCTTTTCATTAGCTCAAGTCAAGATTGGATCTGGGTACCTCAATTACATCTGCAAAATGCAATTTCCCATACAACATAATAATCTCAAGAGCCAAACATCATCGCATTTGAAAGTCTTGTTCACATGAACAACTAAATCACACAGTGTGTGTACCTGAAGGGGGCCGGGAATCTCGGAGTCATCTTAGAATTCTTCTTACCATGGAAACCATTTGATTATTTAGAACATCCGTGGAACACAGAAAGGCATATAATTTAGATCATACATGTCTAACCCAAGGTCCATGGGCTGAATGTGGACCAAGACAGCTAGTAATGAGGCTTCACAAAATCCTAAACTGTTAACATTATTATGTGACTTGTGGTGATATTTTTCATGGCTCAAGTGGATGGGGCTTGAGCACAAACTGTGTAAGTTGGGACAGAACACCATGTAGGGGAGGGCACAGTGGAGTGCTGTCTTTATCATCTGTGCCCATCATATACAGTCAGTCAAATGGAAATGCATGGGTATCAAGCATCACACGCTTGTACAATTTGACAAGTAAAAAGCAGCAATTACTGATAATAGTATTTCAACTCATCTACTCAAGTGTGTTTCTGTGAACAGAGGTGTTGATTGCTATTAAGCAGACATGTAAATTTTCTTATTTAATTATTAAACTTGGGTTTTCGTTATTTACTAAAATAATCTAATAAGTTAAAATAGTTTTGTTTTTATATACATTAACTGTATTATATATCATATGAAACCCAAAATAATTCATCTTCAGTACAGCTCAGGCAAGCCAAAAGCTTGAGCAACCATTCTTCAACTGAATCACTCTGGTTGCTGGGTAAAGAAGTCTGCCATGAGATTCATGCAAAAGCATGGAGACCAGTGAGAAATGTAAATAATTGTCAAAGTAAGAGATAATCACAGCATAAGCTCAAGGTGAGTAAATGAGAAGGTAGCATGGGTTAAAGTCAAATATCTCTATGGAATTTAATTTCTACTATGTAATCATGAAACTATGGACAGTTCAGAAGTGTATGCTCTAATTATAAAACAATATCAATAAGCAAATATACTTTTGTATATAATCCTCACAAAAAGTGTTAAAAGTTAACCAACAATTCTTAGCTCATTAGGCAACAACTCTCTCTCATCAAGATATCTAAAAGATAAAGACTGAAAGACCAAAACAGAGATTGAGTATCTAAAGCATCCTGATCATTCGGCAAGTGACTAAGGACCAATGTATGCTGGGACTTTCGTGAAATCAGGTACCCCCACTATAGTGAATACTTTATGAATGTATTATTAAACTTTTTAATAAGGGAGACAGAGGATAAATATGGTCACATGGTAATTTCAAAGTAATCAAATAAATGTGTAATATTACTAGTTATTCAAATGACAAAGTTTTCTCTTTTGGCCTTTTTTTTCCTTAAAACTGCTGTGGGGATGGCAAAGCCTGAGAGTCTGATGCTGCTGAGGCAAAACATAGCTGAAAACAGTTTGATAAGCTCTAAAGGAACAAAGTTTGTTCATTTGACCCCAAGTTGCCCAAAAACATAATCCACTGAATTTTTTAAAAATTTGCATCTTTTAAAATTCCAAATAAAATGAAAAATCGTTCCATATTGTTTGGTCCCATTGTGCTTTTGCTAGACATTACTTTTTGCACGCACATTTCTTTACTTATTTCCACAGTATAGACAATTTAACAAGACTTAACAGCTAGAATAGTTTCTAGACTAAATCTTTGAATTTCAAGCAATTATGAAAGAATTTAGCTCTCTGAGAACCAATAATTGGAGTCTAATAAATCTAGAAACTGGCACAAATACATCCATTCATAGTGAAAGCAAGATTTCCTTGAGTTTATAACTGAAAACTAGCCTTCTGGTTTTTTTTATTTGTTTATTTTGAAAAAAAAACACAACCAAACAAAACAAAACAAAGTAGAGTCAATCACTGCAAAACAATGAAGATGGTACATGACTTCTAAACAGGGTAAAAAGCAATCGATAATGGCTACCATAATGCCTCTTGTTATCTGCAATACACCTTCTGCCTTGTTTGTTTTGCTTTGTTTTGTTTTTAATGTTTTATTTTGTAGCCTTCTGTTTTTGACAGCTAATTATTATACTTTAAAAGCTTCCCTTTAGAATGACTACAACAATTATGGTCACTGCCTCCTTCAGATGAAGGAACGGTGAGTGGAAAGGTAAATATGGAGTGTAAGCAAGCTGAAGTTTGTGTTGTCTGATTATATATATTCCCACCAGCAGAAAGGTCTCAGGCTAGTTTCTGCCAGGGAAGTAATGTTCCAAATCATGAGTTATACAATAAAATATTCTGAATAGCATCACCAATTCTATATTATTCACAATTTTTCTTTTTATGAAAACAAGGATCCAAATTTTCCTGTACGTAAATTAAGCAGTATTATTTTCTGAATATACAGGTTGTTTCTTAAAAGTATGTTTTGAATATATTGGTATTTTTTGTTATGCTTAAGCATCAAATTATATCTAGGCACTAGATGCCCTTTTTTCCATTTCTCCTTTTTGCCATTGCAGAAAATACTTTGTTTTCATTTCTCGATCTGAAGACAATACTGCACAGCTTGTGTTTTTATTAACTCTTAAATTCTGAAAATTATTGTTTCAAGTGGAGCTTGTCGTACTGCAGCAATCAAATGAAGTTTAAAATGCACGCACGTCCTATTTGTCCTGATATTAAGATATCGTTTGACTATTAAACATTGATTACCTTGAGCTTTTCACAAGGCTGCAAGGTTCAGATTGTTGAAGCCAAATACTTTAAAATAATTCATTTTCTAATACTGGTTTTATTCTTCACATCACAAAGATGAATGTGGACTGGTCCCAAGCCAAGGCTAGCTGTTGCTCTTTTCTTCCTCTTGAAGAACTATTCTACTAACATCTCTTAATTATATGGTGTCCTAGCTTAGCTTGTCCAAGTGTTTGCTACAGTTTTATTTTGTTTTGTTTTGTTTTTCTCACAGTGGCACATATTCCACTAAAGAGAGTTATAGGGGAACTAAATTCCTAATCTATTATTTCTTCTTTCTGACTAAAAGGGAAAGCGCAGTGCTGTTCTCACAGATTTCTCCCTTTTAGAAAAGAAGCCTGGAACTTTAACCTCCACTCTCCTGAGCACCCAACTTTTCCAGCAGTCTCTTCCCACCGGTCCCGTGTTGCCTAGAGACGAAGTGGGCGAGTAAATGTGTATTTGGGAAACAAGGTGGGTTATTAATGCTATAGAGTAGTATCACTTCTCAGTTCCTATGAAAGTGGATCTGTTCTGTGGCTCCATTATAATAACACACTTAAAATTGTGAAACGTCTGCACCTTTCAGTAAAAGACTTTACCATGGCTCTGAGTTTTTATCCTCTCTAAAAATCGGAATATCTCAGAAGAAACTTTCCACCTACACTGAAGTCTCCACTTACCTTATTTATTTCTGTAGTGGTGACTAAAATATCTTTCCATCAGTATAAGGTGATGAGATTCAACTCTTCAAGGTACATTGCATAAGCCCCTACCTTAGTCTCCGTCTCTAGACTTTTATTTTCTTTATCCTGTGAGTTAAAGTGGCTCCTCAGAAGAAAAGAAACCAAGCAGAACCTAGCACAGCACTTTTAATGAAAGATAAATCCACAAAACAAAGTGATTCTACACAACTTACATGAACAGAGGTAAAGTCAGCTCTCCATGGATTTAACATAAAACTTACATAGTATGAGGAACAGTGAGGAGTATAGAGATAATATGAAGTACACAATAGGATGTACATAGGTTATATGTATATATTATGCCATTTTATAAAAGGGATTTGAACATCTACAGATTTTGGTATCCAGTGCCCCTCAAATATGGAGGAAATACTGTAAAATTTGATAAGCCCAGAGTAAACTTCTGGTCCTTTATCTACTACTTGTCTGTATAATCAAGGATATTTGCTATCTACAATTTATCCAAATTGTCTTATAGATAAGAGTACTGAGTAAAATTATTTGCCTAAAATCCCCTAGCAGAGTAATATTACATAAACTATTATAAAGGAATAGCCCCTTACAAGACTGTCAAACAATAGTGTATGTAATATTTGTTTATCTGATCAATCTCTCTCACCAGCTCCCTACCTTGAGGACAAGTTAAAAACAATTAAATATGGAAAAAGAAGACATTAATTTATAAAAAAATTCATATTAATGTATCTATTATTTTAATGATGAATATAGATATTATATAAAATTGGTTATGCCACATTCTGTTATAATTTTCTAACTTTAGAAAATAGGATCCTTTAGACAAAAAGGCACCCTTTTTCCTTTACTGGAAGCTGAGAAATACAGCACCAATTCCCTTTCAGCTTCGAGATGGTTCTCTGGCATTACTAAATTGGACTTCCACAATAGGCCGCATGGGTTTGTTTTGCAACGGTTCAGTAAGCGACACCACAGATAACAGAGATGGGAAACGGTGGTCAAATCAAAGTAATGACAAAATGCTCTATTATTTCAAAGCAAATTTGTGATAATTTAAGCATTTTTCCAGTCACAGTTGTAGGTTTAATTTCCTGGATTCAAACACATCATATTGACAATTCCTCCAACCTTGTTCAAGTAGCAGATAATCTTCTTGAAGTGTTACCAATGAGCTGCATCCCCAGCCATAGGTGAAGTCGTTTGATTCTGATAAAGAAGATCCTTTTTCTGGGAGGAAGTACATATTCTTTAGTCCATTTATAAAGGCACGAGTGTAAAAATCTTCTTTTGACAAGTGAAAAAGGTCCCAGAATCCTGTCTGGATAGACAACATCTCTAAGAAAGGTAATTATCTAAGAAAAGAGCTGTTCAGTGACTCACCAAAGCTTCACATTAAACTTAATGAAATCCACTCAAGGTTCGATTTGATTCATTCAAATTTCACTGAAATTTTCTATAGGATAAATATTTTGTAGGATTTTTTCATTTCACAGTAATAGGAGACATTTTTTCCACAAATAAGTTCTGAAAATTATTGCAACCTCTGGCAAACCCTCATAGAAATTTCTGAACATGTTGTATTGCATTGGGAAGACAACAAATCCATATATGCTCCATGTATACATCTCTACATTCCAGAAAACCTTCTCATTCTTTTAGATCCATCTCATCTATTTGTATATAAAATAAATTATACACTCTATGATTATTAGTAGATACAACTTCTAATTTTATAAAGCTGGATAAACTATAAAATGTATCAAATTCTGTACTTATAGTAACCAAATACCACTCTAACATTTTCAGAAAAAGTTGACGTTATTTCTTCCAAAATTTTGTCTCTGGGTTTACATTAATTGACTAAATGCTGTATCAGAGAGTGGATGAATAAAACTCCAAGTTTTACCTCATGATAATTCGAAACTACAAGTTTGTTAAAAGTTAATTGAGGACATATTCTACCTAACTGTATTCAGAAACCCTTTATCTAGCTTCTCTCTTAGCCAAACAAAGTGATCATACTTCACAACAATTTATTATATATTTTGTAAAGAACTAAGAAAGAGAAATGTAAAAGTTCCCAGAACAAATCAATGATAAATGATTAAAAAGAGGGAAACATTACCTAACATGATTTGATCATTATATGTTGTACACCCATATTAAATTATCACGTGTTAATTTAAAATAAATGATTAAAACAGAGGAGAAAAATGAGGCATATCCAAACTTAACAAAATAAAACTTTACTATCAATTAGTTTATTTTCTCTAGAAGATACTGTATCTATGAATGAAGTATCATTTGTATTGATTACTTGACCAAAATATTCATATTGGTCCTGTGTGCTTACAAATCCATTTCTTAATCTTGGTTGTTCCAACTATGGTTTCTTTTTCTATAAATAAGTTCTGAAATTCATTGCAAACTCCAGCACTCCCTTCTGGAAATTTTAAAACATGTTATATTGCATTGTGAAGGCAACAAATCCAAACATGTAAGGATGGGTTTTCCATGCCTGGGTATTGTGTCTTTTTAAGGGGGTTTGACGTAAAAGAAGGAGTGACGGTAGACTTAGACTGTTTGGCAGGGAGTGATGTGGAAAAGGAAGAAATCAAAATATTTTCCTCTTTCCTTTCCCATATAGTAATTCTGGTAGCATGTATAGCTGAAGCTTCTACCAAACAAGTATACCAGATGGCTAGGCACTATGTTCTGTTAAACATAAACCTATACATGATAGCTGTTTCCTACTGCTAGTAATTCCTAGGTTCTTCTTTTCACCATTAAGGTTTTCAGCTTTTCTTTCACGTATGTTACTGATTACCCAGAATAAAGGCCCTCTATTTGTAGTATCTGGTGTGATCTTTGTTTTCCTAATGAAGCTATCAATGTCACAAATGTTAAATAACCTGCTCCCAAGTGTCAAATAAGAAAAATTCGAGAACACTTATAAAAAGTAGACCCATTAATCCAAAAGTATTTGAGACTATTTACAATAAATATCGAAAACTATTAAATCAAAAGAAATTTAAATCTATCTGAATCAAGTTTTAACTTCTATAGTTAAAGAACAGAGAGATAGAAGATTTAAAATTTGTGAATTCTTTGCAATAAGAATTCTTAATCTCAGGCATTTCCTCTTGAGTCTGAATATTTCATGAAAACAACTTAAATGAGTTTGCCAGTATAATATGAGGTGAGAACATACATATTAGTGAAAGTAGGATTTGTAAGACAGCAAGAGAATTTTTCAATTCTGTGCCAAACTTGACCACAAAAGTGTATCCACCATCTCTACAAGACAAATGCAAGCCTCATATGCAACCCACTCCTGTAGGCACAGCCAGGTGCAATGAGCAATTCCATTCTTTTCCTTTAGAAAATGTATATCACAGTATACAATGCATAACAGTTAATGGGATCATTATCAGGATAACCTTGAATACTTTCTAATTTGTCTGAAAAATTAGATAATTCATAATCTTTGATAGTTTATTTTAGCAAAATAATCAGTTATGGCAGAAATAACAAGAAATAAAAGACTCCTTAATAAAATACATGGAGAATTTCTGGCTTTTCCTCCCTATGAGCACAATACAGTTCTCAGATTATACTCTCACTTTGAACACAGACGAGTAACTTGTATTTTTAACATTATAAAATAAACTAGAATGTACCATATATTATAAGTCAATGGTCATGGTTGCAAGTACATTTCACAATAACAATATGTGAAATGGAATGAACAATTATGCAGTAATGCTTTTCAAACTATCAAAACTTTTTTTTGAGAGTTGAAACTATGTCAACTATTGACTAATAAGTTCCAGATTCATTAACAACAATATCTACTATGAATTGATGTAAAATACCTGACTGCATCTCCAAAAAAGGGACAAAGTAAATTTTAAAAATGTAAACTGACATACTTTTGTATAAACACAAGTATCTAGAAAATTCTAAATTCCACAGAGCCAGGGAAGGAAACCAATTAGTGCTACAACCGATTAGCATAGGTATTGAAACAAATAATCTCAGTGCCATAAATTCTACCCTTCATAAGTTCACATTATTGTAGGACCTAACACTTGGTAAAAAATCTATCAACTGTGTTAAAAAGCCTTAGCATTATCACAAGTAAATCAGAAACAGAGAATGTGCATCTATCAACAAGATTAGATCTCAACCCATAGAAAAATGTATTGATTACATGAGTGACTGAGAGTTATTATGTTTTTCCATTTGTAATATTAAGTATAGCAGTAAGCATTTTCTCACTTTTTTACTCCACTGAAATGAAAGATTCATGGAAGTAGAAATATTTGTATTTTGTTCACTTTGTCTCACAAATTGTACCTGGTTTCTGCCATTTACAATATCCCCAATAATTATTTTTTCAATTAATCAATAAATAATCCTACCATTCTAATTTTAATGCCTCATGTTAAAATATACCAACTATATAAATTACTGACTTAATGAGAATGTCTTTTGAATTAGAATATATGACAAAAAAATCCAATGGAATCTCATGAGAGACCATTATGAAGGTTAAATCACCACCGCAGAGTCTCCTCCACTTCTAGAATACATTTCCCCAATTTAGTATATGTAATAGGGACAGTTATATCTTCTGCTTTTGGAAGAGAATGCTTTCAATTTATTGGACCTCAGGATTTGTATCTTTTTAGACTCCTACTCAAGATTTACTCCTCACATGAAGTTTAGAGAGGATAATATTATAAGAGCAAGTATAAAAATTTCTCTGACTGGACATGCCTTTGGCAATTTACAATAGAACCCAGGAATCCATGTGGTTTGGCTAACCAAACTTTCCTGGAAACGGCCATCAGGCATAATAGAAAACTGACCTTGTTCCTGCCAGTTCTATTCATTTCCAGGAATAAACTCAAAAGTAACCATTAAGCAAAAGCTCCCCAGCAACACATCCCATAACAATTAATCTAATTATTTTTCCATAAAAATTGAAGAAATGCAGCCAGGAATATAGCTCAGTGGTGCAGTGCCTGCCTGGCAAGCACAAAGTCCTGAGTTCAATTTCTGGTACCAACCAAAAAAAGAAAAAATTAAAGAAATGTCAGTCTCATAATCTTTAAGAGACTGACCACATTATCAGAACCATTAAGAATTAACAGATTTTTAGAACAAGAACAAATCCTAAACTTTTGCACCTTTTCCTTCTACTTTAATAATTGCCTGACTCCTATCCAAATACTTGGTAGAAAGCAAATCATGTTGGTTTTTCTATTTATTCTAATTAAGCTTCAACATAGCAGCAGCAAAATGTTTCTATAAACAATACTAATATAACAGAGACCAGTAGATAAGACTTCAAAGCATTAGAAAATGTTCAGTCCAAGCATTTGCATGTTGTTCATCTTTCATCAGCTGCAAAACTGAAGCCTCTAGTTGGAAGTGATTGTAACAGAAAAAATATCATTTGAGGGTTTGCCAGTGCTACAAACAATTACCAATTCCATGGTGTGTTCTTCTGCCTCACTTCTCTCCTTCCATGAAAGAGACTAAGGCAACAAGCAGGATATACCCAGCTGAGCTCCCTGTGAGGAGATCTTTTTCTATAATCAAACTCAAAAGAAACAGACTCTTGCTTCTGGGACCTGAAACATGAAGAAGCTGCTTTTCTACAGAAAATAAATAAGCAGATATCAAAGATATCATAGAAATTTGGATTAAGAAACTTTCTCAATATTTCCACACAATAGACACTGTGTACAGCTATATGTGATAGCTAGAAATGAGCATGGGACTTTTATTTTTACCTTTGGAGCCTATGCTATTAATTTGGATACAGCAATGATAAATTAATAAATAATTACCATTGTACAAACCTAGCCTTTGACTCCATTATTTTCATTCAGGTAACAGTATCAAACTATTTTTGTCACTTACCACTTCTTTCAAGATTGAGGTATAAACCCTCCAGAGAAATTGAGAAATAAGTAATGTGTATTAAAAACTATTTTGCTCTAGTGAAATACCAAGGCAAATGTTCTCTTGTTTGAGTTCATTATAGCACACATTACCACAATGCAAAGAATGCCTGAAAAAACAAGGGAAAAAAGAACAATTTGCCACATTTTTCACCTACTCATTTAAGTCTAAGGCATTAATGAATCAATATTCAAACTTCAAGGGTATGTAAAAACATACAAATGCTCAACAGTATTAGACCTATATGGGCACTCTTCCAATCAAAGATATTTGTGTACAAATATACTAAAAACTCAAAACTATAAACTAATTCCATGGAAAACAAAAACCAATTTAGGAAATGAAGAGCTTGCAAAACTTACGATGTTTGACTCAATCTATTAATTGTCCTAATTTCCATTTTGCTTTGATGGGGCTGACTTTGCCAACCAGACTTTCTTCTCCCCCTTTTGTCTGACCTTCACTCCCAAGACTTTGTACCGCATTAACACAGATCTTTGGGAAGCAAATCAGACACTCCTGGAAGTTACAAGAACTTGAGAAAGAGCACATTTCAGAAAAGAATAATGTGGAGAAGGGAATGCTCCCATCCTGAAAATTTTAGTCTTCACTACATAATTATTTCTTTTAAAAATGTGCTAATAATTCCTTTTCCCCAAATTCATCCATATACCTGTCACAAGTCATCATCCATTTATTCTACAGATTTTATATAAACTAGCAGATAGAGCAATTAAGAAGAGGAGTTATTGCCCTCAGTTCTAGTTGTCTTCCAATGTCACATGAAAGTATAGGCATGAAGTCAGGCGTGGTGGTACACACCTGTAATACCAGCACTTGGGAGGCTGAGACAGGACGATCACTGTGAGTTCAAGGCCAGTCTGAGCTACATAAGCAAGTTCAAGGTCATCCTGAATTACATAGAGACGCTGCCTCAAAATAAATAAATAAATAAATAAATAAATAAATAAATAAATAATAAATCAGGCATGACCCCAAAATTCTCAGCATACCCTGCTATCACAGGGCATTTCTTTCATAAATGACAATATGATTTCTAACAGTAGCTGTTCAATTTCAAATCACTCAATTCAAGACAACTTATTTTTTTTTTTACTTTGAAAAGAATACAACCAAACAAAACAAAACAGAGTAGAGTCAATCAAAACAAAGCAATGAACATGGTACATGACTTTTAAACGAGGTAAAAAGCAATTGATAAGGCTACCACAATGCCTCTTGTTATCTGCAGTATACCTGCCCATACCATCAGGGATAAGTAAAATCAAACAAAATACAACAAACTAAAACAGTAGAAACAAAACAAAACAAAACATAACAAAACAAAACAAAGCAGAACAATGTAAGCAATACAGAATTTCAAGATATTAGCAAAATGGCATTGGCTACCATAATACTTGTTATCTTCAGAATAGTTGCTTACACATTCAGACATATTACAATCAAACCACACAGAATAGATAAAATCAATCAAAACAAATAATGAAAGCCATACAGGGTTTCTAAACAAGATAATTGGACATCCTCGATGGTTGCAATTATATATTTTGTTATCTTTAAAATAGCTGTCCATGCCATCAAGTATAATAAAATCAAACAAATCAGAATAAAATGAAACTAATCAGAACTATGAATACAATCTGAATTTCAAATCATGATAATAGATTAATAGTAGTCATTTCCTTCCCTTTTTAGATAATTCCTCTCCTTTGACTTTCCCAATATGTATTGTGCATTTTGGATCCCACTAACACCTTCAGTTTGTTATGCTATGGAGACAACACAAAATTCACCCTTGTAACTCTGGTCCATAGATTCGTGAGCACTATTACCAGTTGCCTCTATCTACCTACAACAGCCTTGAGATTATCTTCCTTTATAACTGAGTAGGTTTCCACCCCATGAAATCCCATGTCTTTCTTATCCATTCTGCAATTGATGGGCAGGCTACCCCTATTTTTTTTTTCTGGCTCCCTGTCACATAGGGCATTGTTCTCTCTCCTTTGACTTTCAGACTATGGATTTTCTTTCTAGCTAAATGTGTTTCTTGCATAGAGCATATTGATGGATCCTGTCTCCTGATCCACTATGCCTCTGTTTCTTTCTATTAGTGCCTTGAGGCCCTCTTGCACTGTATTGTCTCTGCCATGCTATTTTCTTGCCATTGGCTCCCTATTTTTCCTCTCCATTCAATCGACTGGCCCCACTTGATGGTCCCCCTCTGACATTGTTTCTGAGACTGTGGTCTTTTTTTTCTCTCTCTAAAATGTCCTTTAGTAATCTTTGTAGGGTTGGTTTGGTGGTCATGAATTCATTGAGTTGTTCTTTGTCATGGAAGTATCTTGTTTCTCCACTAATTTTGAAAGAAAGTTTTGCAGGGTACATCAGTCTGGGTTGGAAGTTGTTTTCTTTCAGGACTTGCATTACTTCACTCTAGCCTCTTCTTGACTTGATGGTTTGTGTTGAGAAGTCTGCTGTGATTCTGATGAGTTTTCCTTTATAGGTGATCTGTTTCTTTTCTCTAAG
>RJWT010000101.1:50170-95591 GCA_004365215.1 Cuniculus paca
GGGATCTTGATTATTATATGTCTGGGTGTAGATTTGTTTTGGTTATGGCTAGCTGGAGTTCTATATGCCTCACTTATTTGAATGTCATATTCTTTTTTTATGCTTGGGAAGTTTTGATAAATTATATCTGTAAATAAGGTCCTGATGTCATTTGTCTTGACACCTGCTTCTTCACTCACATTTTTAATTCTTAAATTATACATCTTTGAGTTGTCCACCAGCTGTTTAATTGTTACTTCCAGAGACCTTGTTATTTTTAAGAGATCTTTCTTTTCACGATCATAGGCTGCAACCCTGTCTTCAAGCTTTGAAAGTCTTTCTTTAGTTTCCCTCATGTTAACTTGCCAGCTTTCAAATGAATGTTTAATATTCTGGATATCTCTTTGAATCTGTTTCATGCATTCTAAGTCTCTCTTATGCTGTTCATTCATGGTTACCCTCATTTCCCTATGTTCCTCTATTTTTTTATCTGTGTCTTCTTTAGAGATGCTTAGTATTTCTTTTATTATGGTTTTCATTTCTTGTTTTAACTGGGATA
This sequence comes from Cuniculus paca, assembly GCA_004365215.1. Lineage (NCBI taxonomy): Eukaryota > Metazoa > Chordata > Mammalia > Rodentia > Cuniculidae > Cuniculus > Cuniculus paca. The sequence continues at coordinate 50,709 of RJWT010000101.1, forward strand.
GAATTTCTGTTCTAATTTCTCTTATAGCTTCCTGGAGTTGTTTCTTCACTTCAGTTGACATCATTTCAGACATTTCAGGTGTGCAATTCTTGATCTCCATGTTTTCCTCTTGTGGAATTGTGCTGCTTGGGTTGGATGCCAGAGATTGCCCTCTCCCTCTTCATCTTGGCGTATTCTTGATTTCTTCCACCCCCAAGTAGTGTGGTCCCAGGCACCCCAGCACAGGCCACAACTTCCCGGAAGCTAGACTGTTTGTGTTTTCTGGCCAGTGCTGGCTATGTATATCCAATGTTGGGTGCCTATGTCTCTGCACTGTGCTGGGCACCAAGCCACCCGGGGTTTGCACAGGAGCAGACCTGAAGACAACTTATTTTTTAAAAAATAACAAATTGTCTCAAAAACAAACTAAGCATTTGAGGTTGTACAAAGTTTGAGTTCACTGTTTTTCAGTTAGTTGCTTTGCTATATAGACAGTAGTTCAGGTTGTTCTTGATACATAGGCATTGAAATCAGAATATCTTAACGAGATGATATATGTACAGAGTTGAACTATTCCAGAAACATAGTAAACCTTCAACAAATGTGAGGTATTATTATTTTTCAAGAGTATGCTTAATATTTACTGATATGTGTCTAAAATATAAATGACTGAAAGTGGGAATAATTTATATCTTTATATGCTTTATACCTAGAAGTTTTGTATTATATATAATACATTCCTTCAGCTTACTATTTCACTCAAATTTTGTTTCTGTAACTTCAAGGTAATTTATTGTGTAATCTTGAGACTGTACCACAAAGATGTCTTGAGGCATTTATAAATTATTTTTGCATTGCTCAGGGACTAACTATGGAACCATAGAATAACTAAAGATAAATGAATCTTCAAATTTTCTTCTTCATATCTCCCGTTTTACCTTTTAATCTATTTTACTTATGATAAACCAAAGACACCATTTGTTTCATTTATAAATTATCACTTCTAGAGCAGTATTTCTGAAGCCAAGCAAATGATTCTTTATAAAATTAAAGCCAAGATTTTGGGAAAAAAATAAAAGCTTTCACCAACCAATGCTCAATGCTCCATTCTAGCATTACAATTCAATACCCAGTTTTATTGCTACATTTGTAAATTTTATTTTTAAGAAGACACAGGTTATTACTGTGTACTTACAGCATCTTAGAGTCCTCACTACTGACAGATGTCAAGCAAAAGCCACTAAGAGTCTCACTAGGACTCACACTATGAAGATTACAAGTACACCCAAGAAAGTTTTAAGATTGACTTTCTGATGACATTAGGCCATATCACACATCATAGTACAATGTTGTATTTCTTAACCCTTCTGATCCTAACTCACACTATAAGTTCAATAACATACCTCACAGACATACAAGTGTTCAGTTCAGCTCTTAGCAGGCATGATGGACAATCCCTAAGATCTAAAGCATGCCAGTGTTTCTCTGGCATTGAATCAGGCATTGTCAAATGAAGTAGCCTGAGCTATCTTAATCCACTCAGTCTGTGTAAAGATCTGCCTATTTATTGTGTGAATTTTGAGTTTCCTCTTGGAAACTCTTCAGAAATTTCCAAAAATTGACTAACTGAAAAGTTCTTCTAGCCACTGACTGGCATCACCTGATCAGCCAACATTTTACAGGCAAAGACTGCACACTCACAAATCTCAGGTTGTAATTTACTCACCAGCACTTCATGAGCTCTGGCTACTCCTTTCATACCATCAAGTGCTTTGATATTGTGTGAGGGTTCATCTTTAACTTAGACAAAAGATTCTGGTCTGTAGCCAGGATAACAGTGAGTTCACTGACTCCTTACAGCTACTCCTCATTCACTCCTAGGTTTTGTAGGTAACATTGAAGCAAAAGTATTTTCAGCTCCAAGGTCAAGTAACAAAAGGTATTTCACTTGCCTCTGTGGATTTAATTCAGAATCTGAGTCCTTTGGGTGCCTACAAACACAGAACAATAAGTCCAGGTATTAGCCAGATATAAAAACAAGGGGTAATCATTCAATCAAAATTAAAGATCTAAAGTAGGAGCCCAAAGCCAAGCAACCAGGCTGTAAACAAAGGACAACTCCCCATAGAATAGAGAATCAACCCTCAGCCAATATTCATAGCAAATCACTAAATCAAGCTACACTAAAGGACATTTACAAGACAGTTGAGTGGTAAAAAAAATTTATGTTTCCATATGAATTCATGTTTTCTGAACCCGAACTCTGTATTTGGAACCATTTCCTAGTGGCTAGTTCAACCTGAAGATGTCAACTTAGACATCACTTCCTTAAAGAAACCTTCCACAACTTCCAAACCAGATTAGATACTGTGTTATGTGTTGCCTTAATAATTTTCATCTCTTTCAAGTTCTCATTAAAATTAAATTTAGTAATTAAGTTCAATTATGTATGCAAGTTATCTCCCTAATCCTTATCTCCTCTGTTGGATTTAATAGTTTAGGGGTCAGGGAGAGTATCTATTTTGTTTTCTGTTACATAGGAGGTAACAAATATTTATCAAATAAGCAGTAATTATTTATTGAATAATCAGTATTTGTTGACTTAATCTCAAAATTAACATTTGTCAGAATTTATAATACTAGACGTACATCAGATGTTAAATTGCAATCAGTCTGATCTCTGTTGTGATACTAGATTTCTCTTTCTTTTTTAAATTTTTTATTTTAGAAAGCAAAACAAAAAAAGGCTAGTAATAATACAGACTTTCAAAAATAAAAAAAAACCAACAGGAAGAAACCAACACTAGTTAATACATTCCATATTGTTACATTAGATGTAGTTGTTCAGGTTACAAGATCTAGGCATAAAAAAATGATCAAACAATCAAACAATGACAGCACAAATTGTTCTTTTTGATGAATAGAGATTAGTAGTACAGTTATCTTGCACATATATACACACATACAGTTATATGTGTAAACCTATATACATATAATCTTTTCCTTTCTTCCATTTCACAAGAATTCTCTTGCACAGTATTTAACTGATGATCATCTAGTTGTTCCTTGAACACTTCCTCAATGGATCATTAAGTAATTTGCAAGATACAATACTCTATCATTTACTACTTGTTAGAAATTTCTTCTGCTAAATGCCTCCAATAACATCAGTTTCAAAATCAGATAGAAAAAGCACAAAGTAGAATCTGTTTCTTCTTCTATACAAGCACACTTAAAATTTAGCAAAGTAGTCATAATGTGTTTCAATCAATCATCCTTTTCCCAGGCTTAAATTCTGATTATGCTAACTGTTCTTTATATACAATTACAATTATATATATTATTGCTTCTTTACTAAACTTATGTCCCACTTCGACATCCACGTCTGACAGCATTCAGAATGCAGTGTGACCCAGGCAAGGTGCGGTATGATCATTCTGTTTCTTGAACTGTATCCTGTAATTTTCTTATGATTGTTTAAACTTGCATTGTTAGTGATATTAAACCCTATAAAATTGAGTGGTGTTCAACATATAAACTGGGTTATCTCCTAGATATCTATAAGCAACTTTCTTTGATCCTTTGTGCATAAGTAATTATATTTGATGTTCATTGCCTGAAACATGTACATAGTATATGTGGAAGTGTCTTAAAAAGGGCCTGTCCTATAACCGGTATAACAAAGATGTTGAGGTTGCAGGATTTTTTTGTTCTTCACTTCATTATGGTTGTTTTCATTCGCTTGAAGACCCAACATGTGTATTAGTGATCATCACTCCAAATGGCTGAAACTTAAACAATTGTTTTGGTTTGCAAAGGCCAGAATTTGGTTCTCACTTCAGTGGTGACATAGGTTTTAGGATTTTAAGAGTCAAGTTTAAAGGTATTATAGCACCTGTCACCTCTCTAGACCCCACCTCTGAACATTGCTGCACTGGCAACGAGCCCTCAGTGCATGAGTCTTCGGTGCATACTTCACATCTAAATCACACTTCACCTTCTCAGATCTTCAAGATTTATTTTCTTCATTTCTGATGTTCAAAAATTTCATGATCCATTTCTCCAGTATTAGTGACTTTTACTGATTTCTTTCTGGGCACTGGATAAACTTCTTCAACCAACGAACTTATACCCATCAATTTAAGAAATATTTTACTTTGCTGACCAGTTTTCTACTTGGTTCTGTTTTCTTTTTCGGAAATCATATTTAGTTATATCTTCTGGGGAAATTGTTTTTTCAACATTTCCTCCAAATTTTTATCATCTTACTTTTTGTAAGTATATGGTCTTAATTATATATTTCAAACATCCAATTAATGTTTGTAGTCTGTAAAGGTTCTTTCTTGTTCAATGGATGCTCTTTTGTCAAAGGACCCTATTCTTGTTTTAAATACAATATCTTTTCTTACCAAGAAATTCAATTGCAGTTTGCTTTCAGGTTTTATTTTTTCATGTACCAAACTTGTTTCTCCTGAGTTATCTTTTTCTTCTTCTTTATTTTGACCTTTATCTTTTACAATAGAGATTTGCAAGTGTCTTCTTTTCCCTAGCCAGGAACTTGATGTAGTCTTAAGAAAAAATTGAAAACTCTGGTAACAAAAGCTATGATCAACATGTGTAGTAAGGAAGGGACCAGGCTAGCTCACTTGAGGCTACTACATCATGGTCTAAGACTTTTATTCTGAGCCAGGTTTTTGACCCAAGAACAGTTTAAGACATTTCCACTCATACTATTACATATATACATAAAGGCTTCTGCTGAATTAGGCTGTTATCAGCATTATGAGAACCAAAAAAAGGTGGGGGGACAGCTGAAGTACTCACTGGACAGAACATACACTTTATTCTATCTTCTTTCTAAGTCAGTCTCACATTCTGCTTTTAGTTTCACGTGCTAAACATCCCTGTACCCTTTGCAAGAAAGAAAATGTTATGGTGAGACAGGGAGTTCTACCTGAGTGTCAAAGCCTGAAAAAGTGATCTGGTTATTGAGGCCTTCCTTAAATAAAACTTACGCCAATATTTCTGATCTCAGCTACAGTTCTTAAGGTCACTCTGGAGATATCTGGTACCCCAAAGTCCTAAGATTTTTGAGGGCAAAGCAATATAATTTCATTGGTTTTTCTTAATATCACTTCAATAAAGTCATGTGTAATTAACCAGATAAGTTGTTTTCTATCTTGCATATAGAAAATTAATATAAATATTGTCATGCAAAGTTGAGACATACATAAAAAATTAGTAATTGCTTATCAAAAGCTCAAATTTATCTGATATCTTGTATTTTTTCTCAACACAAATGGGGAAAAGCAGGATAAGAAAGTGTTAGGAATGCTGATGATCTCACCTTACAGTGTGGACAATCAAGAGATCATGTAGGAATTTACTCAGATTTTAAAAGTAATATTTAGAATTTTAAAGGTCACAGAGTCATTAATCAAAACATTCTAGGGGGAATATGATATGAGAAGTGGTAAGACTAATATCATCAGCTATTATGGCAGAAAATTATTGACTTTCTGCTAACATTTAAAATTGAAAATAAGAAAAGCAGCTCAATTTGAAGGCAACCACTTGAAAACTTAAGCACAGAAACAGTGAAATAATGACTGTCTCTGGGCAACAAAAAGCTGGTTATAATGACATACAGAGAAGATTATGGATTTTACTTATAAGCCTGTTATACCTTTTGCTTTTTTATAAATCCATTACTGAAAGATTAAAATTTTTTAGAAAATATTGTATGGAAATGATTTACTTCTAACACATTGTTTATTCTAATAAAGAAGCAAAAGCATCATGTCTGTAATAAGTGTCTATAACCTTACCTTCCAGCTTCAAATTTGAAATGTCAGAGTCAAAATAGCTTAAGTTTCAAGAAGAGAAGCCTACAGGAAAAATTAGATTTCTCTTTTCCTCGTAAGAAGGGACCTTTTACCAGGAAAAATGTTGACTATGAAAGCAAAACTCCCAGCAGGTGATAATAATCTTACTTTCATGAAAGAGCAGTCAAGAAAAACACATTCATTTGTCTACTTCTAAAGCTTGCTGCAGTTGCTGTCAGATATCTGAGCAATGTTCCCATTTTCAATAATGATTAAATAAGTAATTGTTTCATTAGTCTTAATCTTGAAGTTTACTGTAATCTAGGTTTCATGAATAAGCATAGTAATTTGGCTGATTAATTTCCTTCTAGCAGTAATTTCAGTTAATAAGGGTGATAAAGGCAATATACAGAAAATGTAACATTCCTGTAATTACTAACTAAAGTTATGAATATAAAAATATGTGATTTCCAAAATGGAGAAGAATGAAAAATAATAGAGTAGCATAGATTAAGTAAATTTGCATAATAATATTAAACAAACTTGATACATAATGTACAATCAATGAATCTACTTCAAATAAAACTAGCTGACCTCGCACACATGAAAAAAATGCTGCTGTAGGTTCATACTCATGTCATAATCTCTCTGGTTATTAAGAAAATAATTTTCTGTATTTCTCAGGTATTAAGAAAATAAAATAATATTATTCCATATCCACTGTATGGCATGATCTTATAAATAATTGGTACTTCCTAGAGACCAAAATGTATTTTTTCATGGATATCCAAAACTAAGGTGACAGGCATATCTATGAAAGATTGAAACCAATTTCTACAAAGCACATAAAAATTAAATCTTGTCACTATCAAGCTATACTGTGAATGTACCCTCTTCTCAGTTGTATTTACAAAAGTACACATCAAAATGAAGGAAACGATAGTAATGCATTACCTCCAACAAAAGTCAGGATTTGCATGAATTATTTATGCTTAAAGGTTTACCCTACTTAGGATTCATAATATACCTTATTTTACAACAGAAAAAGGAATTATGGCCCAATTTACTAAAATAATTATAATCATAATCACATCTGCTCTTGAAGACTGTCAAACATCTCCAGAGTGTACTGCATACATTTCCGTTACTAGATTCCCTCTTTTATGAGTTAATTAAACAATTTCACAGCATTATTTGTACAACTATCCTTCATGGCATATTGTTTGTGCAGAACATTTCCTTTAATAGCTCTATTCTTCAAACAGATGTTCATTTAAATTTTTTCACAGATTTTATTTGAAGAACAATTAGTGCATTTACCCTACTATGCTGTCACCGTCCTTTGGATTTGAAGCAGCTCTCTCTACCTTACGGAAGCCTAATGAAGCTTTTTCATTTTCAAAGAAAGAAAAAAAAATAAACACTAACAAAAGTCTTGGGTCAGTTTGCAAGTCTGCCAGAGCAAATCACCCCCAAATGGTATCTATTCAATGTTACCTTAACATAGCATTGGAGCAAAGTTAATAAGAACTTTTCTCACAGGCATGGAAAAGTAAAAACAATGATGGCTTATTTCTCCATTCTACCCTTTGTTTTTATATTTTTCTTAAACCTCCAGGCAAATTGGACACACTATACATTGGAATAAAATGACAGATTAAACAGAAAAGGATGCAAGATCATTTAAATTTATTTATTAGAAAACAATTGAATCAAGCATTCCTCAAGACATACTTGCCTGGTAAAAATAATGCTGTACATTATTATGAATTGGCTTAGCTTACCAAAACCTCTTAAAAGAAGGTGAGGCCATTTGCCATCTACTGTATATAAACACAGGGTAGAAAGTTTCACTGCCCATTTAATGCAAATCAAGTTTTATTGGTTTGAGTCCCTGCCCAGTTTTGTTTTATGCAGCTCTCTCAGAAGGTTAATCTGCTCTTTATTCTGCCTTAAAGAGCTGTGACAAAGAGAAACCTGCACTCACCAATATAAAAGCTGGAGCCCACCTAAAGAAAGGTTTTGTTTTGTTTTCTTTTCTTTTCTTTTTTGTGAATAATCTTACTGCAATAAGGTCAGAATTATGCTCTTTTACATTTTAAGCTCATTTACACATGTGGTGACATAAAAAGATTTCGTTTTGACTCTAAACTATAAAATAATGAATAATTGGTATCTATTTACTGCTTTGAAAATCTGATGTGCATTCACTTAGATAGGAATGCAGTGTTGAAAAAAATAAGGGATTCATGTTTCCAGATCTATTGTTCTCTTCTCTTCCTCCTTTCTTCCCTCCCTCCCTCCGTCTCTTCCCCTCTCTTCCTTCCTTCCTTCCTTTCTTTTAAACCAGAACTTGTTTCTACTGTAATAAGAAAACCTGAAAAGTTTGAGCAAGATTAGGAATTTAAATTGATGCTTACAAAATAAAAACCTGACTGTATTTAGGCTAAAAGTATTTTAATTTTAATAATTTTTAAAAGTTTAGCACAGATTATTAGCTAGTTCCAGAGCTAATAATACAAGAGAGATTAAATAATAAATTTTAAATTAGCCTAGATCTCCTAAAATGTCTGAAGAGGAATGATCTCTAGAAACATTATTTCAGAAAAAACTTAGGAAGAGTCATTTGGGGAAACAAGACTTTTCAGGTGAGTAAGCCCCATGGCTGCAGTGGGACGGCATTCCTCACCACCACGTGCACAGTGTGGAACTGGCAGTGAGTGACAGTGGAATGAAACTTATAAAGCAAAGTGCCAGAAACAGAGCACCATGGTCCTTTTCTTTTTATTTTTCTCTACTTTTTTTTTTTTTTGCAATACTGGCATTTATACTCCAGGCCTTGCAGTAAGTTACATTATCAGTCCTTTGTTGCAATTTTACTTCATTTTGAGATATAGTCTCTTTAAACTGCCCAGGTTGCCCTTGAACTTGCAATCTGTCTACCTTGGTAGACAGTAACTTGAATTACAGATAGGTCTCCCCATGCCTCCCACTAAGGTCCTTTTAAGAGCGTCTACGTAGCTACTGCTTAGAAAGGTGGCAATTTGCCAACCACTTGAAGTGTTTAGGTGAGTGTAATTTTTATTATTTTATTTTATTTCATTTTATTTTATTTTTTAAAAAGCAGAATATATTTATTGGGAGAAAGAAAGAAATCTGTCAGAGAGACAGAAGGGGTCCCAAGTGGGTTCCCAGAGAATCTGTCATTTTTAGGGACTTTTTATAGAGCAGACGGGTCCAAGGTGGGGAAGAATGGGAATTCCTAAGGTGGACATAAGGTGGTTAACCAATAAGGTTAACTGCTCAGGTAAAATTGATTAAGTCTGGGACAAATGGGGAAGGAGCTAGCGAGACAGCAGTGACTCTTCCCCTAGGGGGTAGAGATAGGTGACTCCTGGCCTCCTAAGGGAGCTACAGACCCATTTAGAATATCAGTCCTCAGGAAGTGGGTGCATTTGTTAGATCTGTTGTCCTGGGTCCAACCCACAACAGGAGGTGTTCCTCTCCTTTACAGTTGCAAGGTATCTAGGTTTTTGCATTGGCTCCATGGAGGACCTGGCCCTGTCTGACTGCCTATAATAATTCTAACTATCTCAGCTCCCTGTAACATTCCCCCCTGCCCCTGTGAGTGTAATTTTTAAAACATTAGAATATATCTACATGATGAAATGTTTTGAATATTAAAAATTTTAATGAACATTTTTACTTTGTGGCACTAAAACTGATTAGAACTTAATAATATTTTCAATTACCTTGAAAGGCACATCATCATTAGGATGTGTCCTTTTGGGTAAGTACTTTTTTTTTCATAACATTTTTCCACTTTCTCTGCATAATAGTTGACTAAAGTTTTTTTTAACTAATTTTTAACTGTGTTAGTATCTATCTTAATAACCAATTTTTACTTTTGACATTAGTAGTGTTTTGTTATCTCTCTTTACTGTGAGTTAGTTTTGTCAAAGATTGTCTCTGTTTTTTCTTTTTTTTTTTCTTTTTCTTTTTGTACTCAGAATTGAACTCAGGACCTTGCCCTTGCCAGGCAGGTGCTGTGCTGCTGAGCTGTATCCTCAGGCCTACAGAATATCAACACACTAACCTATTAACATTTTCTGTAAATCAAATTTAGATTGTTGATTTTCTCTTTCATATTTGTTTCCTATGTCATTGATTTCATTTTTATTTTAACATTATTATAAGAACACTGTTTTATTGATTTATTTTTTATTTTCTTTCTACTTAATTTTGTTTGACTCACTCATCTCAGTGTTCTTGAAGTTTACATAATGCATATTTTGCTTTTCTTTTCTTCAATATTTTTCTAATAAGACATAAGGCTTCTCTTTTTATATAATTTGCATTTGCTAGAAATGTTCAGCTAGTAAATTTTACCCACAAAAAGTAGCAATAATGTTAATATTAGGTACCCTAATAACCTACATTTCTTTGAACTGTCCAACAAATATCTACCAGTAAATTTCCACCACAGTTAAGAAGCCAGAGACATGGTAGCAACACATCCCTTTTCCTCATGAAGCTTATATTAATGGGGAATTACAGACAATATTCACATAAACAAATACATTAGATGGCAGCAGATATCTAAGCTTTTACTGATTAGCCACTAATTGTCATCAAGCTTTAAATGGTTGTGACTTTTGTTTTGGATTAAGAAGGACCAGGATGAATACCAAGATGCAAAAAAAAAAAAAAAAAAAAATTTTTTTTGATAGAAAAAGCATTATTTATTTGTATGCTGCAAAAGAAACAGGTAAAATCACGTAAACAAGTATATAAGCAAGCGATGAAAAAAGTCTTCAAATATCACATTCTTTCTATTTAATTAAGACGTCTTCAAAGAGGCATGTATTCTGTTAAGGGGTTCACCTTATCATGTTCTATCACTCAAAGATACTTTAGCAAACAAACACTGCTAAATAGCACAAATTTCTAACACTGTAACAATTTCTCTTCATAGTGAGACTAACTTTACAGGTTTGATTTGCAAAATCAAAATGGAAGAACGCAATTATTGGAGAATGTTCAGAGATAATGTCATTTACTTCTGTTATTTATAGAATGATCATATGCAGGATAGGCAGTAAACATGTACTTGGTTAGTGTAAAGCTACAAGCAAAAAAAAGGAAATAAAAGCACATGCCTTAGGGAGCAGCTATCTTCACAAAAACAAAAGCTCACATTATATGAATATGCATTTCTTACAGCCTCAAAAATTGAAACTTGTTAAAGAACCCTTTTCCTCCTTCCCTAAATGGCTCCTTGTTTCAAACTCCTTTTCATGCATACCCCAGCTTTTCTCTATGAAAGTCTCCACAAATAAACAAAAGACACTGTATGGGCTCCATCCACAAACAAGTTCCTAGCAGGAATTTCTTTCCACTGTTCTGTTGTTTGTTTCCCTTTGCATCACAGCTCCAGGCAGACAGCAGAAAAGACTGAACAAAGAAATCCCAGAGCCCAGACTGTTCAAAAGCTCTGCAGATACTTCGGGGCCAGTGAATTTTCTAAAAACGTGACTTTTGCTTTAAATTTAAGAAGGGCCAGAGACAACACCAGACAGGATGCTGGAGGGCTGAGTGAGAATAAAGATGACTAAAAAGACACATATTTCTGCAATCACCTGAATGGCTTGAAAGTGGCGGCAGGGGCTCTTGACTGTGAGTCGCACTTGTGAGAGGAAAGAACAGAGTTGGCACTTCTCTGGCATACACACTTTCAGCTGTTTTGGGTTTCTATTCTAGGGGGAACTCACCTAATTTGACAAATCACTCAAATGGCCAAATCCCAAGTAGCTCCCTCCCATTTTAGTTTATACGGTGAGTGCTGTTTAGAAACCATCAATGTGACAGAACCAAGCCTAATTAACACTCGCCTAATGCCCAGGCAAGTAACAAACCTGCTGTGGGAGAAAGACGTTTTCACACTTCCTTATCAAATTAGGGCCCAAAAACGCTCCCAATTAGCTAAAATCAATTAATGTGACAGCAAAGTGAATGAATTTCTACTGTCCACTAAAGGGACAGTCAGGCAAGTGGGTCCTATATAAGGAAGCTGTTGGAGTTGCTTAAAGCAGTCAGTGAAGGGTTGGTGCCTGGAAAATTTTATCCATGGTACCAGAATTTGCAGTATTTCCATCTCAGGAGCAGCCTCTGTCCCTCAACAGCAGACACTCTAGGGTGTTCATTTAAACATGAGGAGGGATCATGTAGTTAATCAACACTGATCAAGCAGGTTTAGTGCTTATTTTTAATTATACATGCAAATGCACAATTGCTCAAGTAATAAAAGAGTTGTTTCATAGCTAGTAACTATCAATCTTTTCCTCCAGGACTATGTTCAGCTCAAAATTTAAGATGTTGAAAGGACAGAAGAGTGGTCCTTGCCCAATAGCTCAGGTTGGGGATCTGTGAATTACCTTGTTTCTTCTCCAACTGTGTTGTTTTGAATAAGGAATATTGGGCAAATAAAGTGGCTTAAGAGAAATGTCTGTCACCACAGTCGACTGACAGTGAAATGCCCACCTTATGATAATTGGCTGCATGTAAACTAAAATAACAATCATCATATTTATCATGACTATCTCCCATCCTAAATCAAAAATTTTAGAAGAACAAGACGCATCTTGACAAAATATAGCACAGGATTCAGTACATCCTCTAATTACACCTGAATCTCATCAAAACCATCAGATTTCTCTGATTGTTCCCCTCATCCGTGGACACTCTCCTCTTTACTCAGATGGTGTTTCTGTCTTGATGTGTTTGTTTGCTTAATGAAGTGTCTGGAGGCCTCTACTGGTGCTTAGGAAAACATCAACCAAGACAGAATAATAATCTTAAAAGGAATCTAGGCAGACAAATCTTTCCATGTGAACGTCATTCCAAAAATCTCAATTGTACAATTTTTATCACACTTTCATTACTGTAAACACTGGCAAGTTGATTATTATCATTTTCCAATGTCACCTTTCCTAAGTGCACTGCATAACCGCAGGTTACCCTGTGTTCTCTGCTCTGGAAAATGCCATTCTGCCCTGCCCATCATAGCTGTACTAACTTATCAGTCTGAAGATTATTTTTTCACCCTCTGTCAGCTTATATCACATCTGAACTTGCTCTTCTCACAGGATTAGACAAGCTTTTCCATCACACCAGCTGTTTGCTTTTTTTTTTCTTCATCCATTTCAAAACAACTTTGTTATACATTAACGGTGTCCAATTTAGGTGGAGGTGATGGGTAAGTTTCTGTTTTGTGTCTGCTGTGTTTCCAATCTGGTACAAATGACAAACACGTAAAACACAGTGAGACACTGCCAGCAAGAGAGATAGGTGAGAGACCGTAAGCCCTGGAACAGGCAGACATAAAAGCTATTATAAAATCATTTCTAAAATGCACAAGAAGAAGGAATGTGATTATTATTAGTTATAGCCTTCCTATGTGTCGTATCTTTGGTAATTTCCTCAAAAATACCAATAACATGAAACATGTCTTTACAAATTCAATTTTACAAAATTCACTGTAATGTAATGTTTACAATACATGATTCCAGCATTTCACCACCACTTTGAGAAAAGAGAAAAGGAAAATAGAGTCAAGTAACACAACCAGAAAACTTAACAAATATATAACCATCCATGTATCTCCAAACTGAAGCCATGCATACTCCCAAAGTCTGAGACTAGGATTCTGAAGATTATTTTTTAAGGGAATGTTCTCAGGAGAAATCAGTAGGAGTGAAGAAAAAAGATGCAAAGCAGAGGATTTAAGCAAGGAATTTATTTTTGGTGCACCTGGTCCTATGGGATTGTTCCAGATTGGTTCTGAATGGAGGCAAGTCAGTGGCTATCTAGCACCTCTAATTGTCAAGAAGTCACTCTGAGATATCCAGACCCCTTTGGATGAAGCAGCTTCTGTATTCTAAAAGATTTTCATGTGTGACTCATTCACTATCAACAGCAACACCAGCAGTCTAGGAAAGGATCACAAGTTGTGAGGGAGACCGCAGAGTGTGATAAACTGTATGATGTTTTTATGGCATTTATTGAGAATCTTTGTTCAGTTCAATATGAAAAAACAACTTCATATTCATTTAGTAGACTGAAATGCTATTGAGAACCTTTAGGCCAGAGGGCTCAAATGTGCAGGCCGTGGACTGACACTAGTCTAGGGCTGCTAGAAACTGAGCAGCACAGCAAGACCTAAGCACCAAGCCAAAGAGCTAACTCTCATCTGTATTTACTGTTACCCCTTGTATTAGACCCTGAGCTCCACCACCTGTCAGATCAGCAGTGGCATTAGATCCTCACAAGAAGTGAACTGTGCATGCAAGGGATCTAAATTGTGCATTCCTTATGAGACACTAATGCTGATGATCTGAGGTAGAGCTGTGGCAGTGATGCTAGCTAGTGCTGAGAATGGCTCCAAATTGTACTGATTAAATTAGCAGAAAGGTTTGATTGCCCAGAGCCCATAATAAATCAATTGCTTGCAGACTCATGTCAATACTTACCAGTGAATACCAAGTGACAATTAAACTGTGTACAGCGGCAGATTTTATAGTGGCAATTAAGTTAATGTACTTAAATTGTACAGCTGCATTTGGTGGCAGATTTTAAATCAGAGTCCAATCTTTATTTTAGTTCTGTACAGACCACCCAGTATTTTTTTTTAACCACTTCCATGTAAGCCTCTTTTCTGATGTGCACTTGTCTCAGTCACAGTTTTGGAAAGCCCATAAGCTAATACTAGACAAAATGAGTAAAAAACAACCATCACTGAAGAGCTTCCTTGAAAAGGGAAAAGATCTAATGATAAGATGGCAGAACACTCTAAGACTGAAAACAAAAAGAAAGCTGCATTTAAAAGAAAATATGATAAGTAGTACTTAAATTATAAGTTCATTACAACAGGTGACACATTCTGCAAGCCCACTCTGAATCATACCATATGTGGCAACTGGTTATTCACTAAAGCCAAGAAAGTTTCAAGTCTACTTCATCACATGAAGAACAAGTATCATGCACTAAAAGACAAGTCTCTGGAGTTTTTCAAAAGAAAATCAAAAGTGATCACAAAGAACAGAAGTAGTTATTGAAAGCCACCACTTCATCAAATGTGTGTGCACTGACAGCATCATTCTTCGTGGCTAGCTGCATTGCAAAAGCTAAGAATCACTTTATTGTTGGTGAAGAGTTGATCCTGTCTGCTGCTAGGGACATTTGTCATGAACTGTTAGGAGAGCTGAAGTTCAAAAAGTGGCACGTTTCTCTTTCAACTAGTATCATAACTAGATAAATGATGAAAGTGCAGAGGATACTGAGGCATGGTTCTTGAAGAGGATTAATGAGTCACAATCAAAGATTGACAAGTCTACTGACATTGACAACAAGGCAATGATGCTGCTTTTGTACAAAATACTTTTAGGAGGATGTTCATGGGGATGTCATGTGCACTTGTGTTGCCAACCAACACCACAGCTACAGAACTGTTCAACTCTTGAATAATTATATATCAAGAAAACTCAATGACTGGAAGTCTTTCTGGTTTCACTTCTTTGGTCAAAGAGATCACTTCAGGATGTGAGTCTACACACTGTGTCATTCATAGAGAAATGCTGGCTAACCGAAAAATGTCAGCTGTGCTTAACAACATTGTGCCTGATGTGATCAAAATTACCATACATATTAAAGTACATGCCCTTAACTTACATCTGTTTGAGTTGAGTAGTTCTGTAAAGAGATGGACACACAGCACACATTTTCTCACACACAGAATTGAGATCCTTTTCTGAAGGTGGATCACTAGCCAGAGTCTTTGAGTTATGAGAGCCACCTCAGAGATTTCTTTAAAAAAAAAATAAGCAGCAGTCACCAATGGCATCATATTTCAATGACATAGAATGAGCTACACTTTCTTACTCATAAGATGTGTTCAACCCACTCAACAAACTCAATCTGTCATCTCAGGGATAACAACAGCTGTGTAAAAGTCAGCAGATAAAGTGGATGCATTCAAAGCCAAACTATAATTAGGAGGGCAATGAGTGAACATTGATTATTGATATATTTCAAGCATTAGCAGATATTTTAAAAGAGATTGAGCCAGGACTTTCCTTCTCTCAGTTGGTATGTGATCTCCACTTTCAAAAGAATTTGAGTATTACTATCCAAACACAAAAGGCTCCCAAATTGGATCTGGGATGTATTTGTGAGTAAGCCAAGTGAATCAACTTTTTGTCCATGCTAGAAAATAATCGACTGCTTGGAATACCAATGTTGTTGGCCTTAAAAGTATGTTTGAGACATCAACTCTCCATACATTCTAAATTAAAGTCAAAGTGAAATATCCTGAGTTTGCCTCAAAAGCACTGAAAAGCCTACTTCCATTTCCAATATACTAGCTTTATGAAGCTGGGTTTTCTGCAATGATAGCAACCAAAATGAGATTACAGAGTTGACTGCACATAAACACACACTTTAGGTGCTCCTGTCTCCCATTACCTCCAGATGGTACCACCTAGTTGCAGGAAAACAAGCTCAGGGTTCTCACTGATTCTGCACTGCAGTGAGTTGTATAATTATTTCATCATATGTTACAATACAATAACAAATGAAGTACAAATAAATGTAATGCACTCGAATCATCCCCAAACCATTCTGTTTTAGAAAAACTGTCTTCCATGAAACAAACCCTTGGTGCCAAAAAGCTTAAAACCTATTGGTTTAGGTCATTAAAACATGTGGAGTTAAAAAATAGGTTGTAATTTTGTTGACTTTCCTACCAATTCTATCTACAATCCTGTTTTTCTACATCATGATCAGTAACAAATTCAGGTTTTTTCATGATATAAATAATAAGGTTTTCTTTAGCAATGAAAGTAAAATAGAAGCTTTAAGTATAGGAAATGTGAAATTATTTTCAATGTTAGCCATGCAGCTGTACCACTGCCCCCCCAAAAAATTGTAGCTGATATTTGGACATAGTTCTTACTATGTGTCAAGGTGTTAGAATACTGTAATTTCATTCTAATTTTGCTATCTTTGCATGTAAAAAAAAATCAGAAAGTTGATCATTTATAGAATATTAAGAGTATGTAATTTGTAGAATTTTAACTGGGTGGAAAAGGAAATCCGAAATCTCACTTGTACCTTTCAAGTTTAATTAAGAGGTCTGCTAACTCGTGGAACTAACAAAATTCCACTCACTTTACAGTCAAATGTGTAACTGCCGTATTTTAACATTTGTCATTACAGTCAATACCACAAAGGATTTCTAAATAAGTCCTCCCAGTGTTTTAAATGCCATATGAACTCTTACTACAAAGCATGACACTACCTCGACTAAACATCCTGTGAAATGGGCAGCTGGCCAACCTGACAAGATCATGAATGTATAGTCAAGTATGCCCAGGATTTAGTATGTGCTTTGCTGCCTATTATCTTTATGATCTGTAATACATCACTTAATCTCTCCAAATTTGAATTTCTTCCTCAAATGAAAAATAAAAGTATGGATAACATTATCTACCATCCAGAGTTATTGTGCAGATTAAATAAGCAAATATATAATGAAGACAGCACATATAACAACTCATCTTTTCAAATACAATGAAAGAACAGAATATCCTTCTCAGAGAGATCCAAAAATAATTTAAAAACAAACATTTAAATGGGTAAACCCAAAATGTTTAGTTCCTCTTAAAATATAGAAAACTTCCTGTGTGCAGTTATTTTGAAGATCCATTTGAGTTGCCCCAGTCACAACTGGAGCATGAGAAGGAAAGGTGGCTCTGAGAAAAATGCCCTTCTCTGTCTCTTGTGGTCTCAAATGTCCTCCAAAAGCTCATGAACCATTCTTTAGTTCAGAAGTTTGGCCTTTGGCTGGTGATGAGATAATGTGAGCCATCTATGGACTCATCCATTGATGAACTCAGGGCTTGATGGCTACTGGGAGATGATGGAAGCTGTAGGAAGCAGGGCTCAGTTGTTGAAAGTAGGTCACTGGGCAGGCCTTTGAAGGGGACATTGGGACCGCCTATCTCTGTGTCTGTCTCTCTGTGTCTCTTCCCACTCCCTTCCTCCCATCTCCTTCCTGGGTGCCATGAAGAGAGCAGCTTTACTCCCCCTTGCGCTTCCCACCATGAGGTTCTACCTCACCTCATGCCCAGAAAAAATGGAGCCAAGTCATGATGGGCTGCAACTTTAAAACTGTAAATCAAAACAAATCTTTCCTTCTTTACGCTGCTTTTCTCAGGTATTGTATCACAACAGTGAAAGCCACTAATAAGCTGATTTTCCATAAAAATACCTAAGAAGGTCCATGGAGATGTGAAGTTTCAATAACTACTGATTCTGAGCCTATGCTGTCACTGCAGTTATCACAGAAGAATATTTTAGATTTCATTAAATATATGATACAGTTCAAGGCATAAAATGGATATGGAAAGCACAGTTACTGCAAGATGAAAACATTTCAAATAAAACTGTTTCTAAAAGAATAGCCCTTCAAACATTAATGTCATTAAATTTACCTAAATTTTTAATAATAACATTAGCCATTTTCTGAGCAAAGGGAAACAATTGAAATTTTTAAATATGATGCAAAAGTCCTACTTATCAGGTAGTGTTAAACCTAGTTTTTATTTTTTAAATAAAAATGGAATTTCTAATGATCATCTGATGTTATTGTGTTTAAGGATACAGGGAATTGTACCATTTGGAACAGAGTCAAAAAGAAGAGACACAGAATCTCCAAGAATAAATAGTTGTATTCCTTTGTTCTAAAAATATCATATTTTTCTAATAGTAAGAACTTGTTTTCTTTCTACTTTCTTTTGAAATACTGAAGATTTCATAATCATCCCTTGCAAAATGCTTTCACTTGTCTAAAAATGCAAATGGATTACCATCCCATTGTATAATTGACTCGCGATAGTTTAATAAAATTAAACCACTAGAAAAAACAGGAACATGTTTATATTCTTCATGGTCACTTAAGTGTTTGAGTAAGGAAAACACAGACAAAAATATGAAAATGATAGTTAGAATGCCTACAGAAACTACTTTTTTTTAATACAGGTCTTTTATTCAAATGAACCAATTATATATAGATTCCAATAGATTTGATCAAAATTTAAAGCTGCAACATTGAATTGCCTCCACTTTAGAGTCACCATGAATCAAAAGATTGTAATTCAAATGTGTACTAATTTATTCTTGACCTTGGCGTTAATTACTAACAATCAGATGCTTTAATTATTACTGGGAAGGTACGAATATATCAAAAGAAAAGTTGCCAAAACAAGACATAGTAATGAGGTACCTGGTCACTAAGAAGGTCTAGAAAACTCAGTGAATGTGTAATCAAGTATTATGTTCCAGGATACTATAACACCAAAATATGACACAGAAATTTCAACAAATAAATACATAAGCAAGCCACAGGTCTATAGCCCTCATGAAAATGCAACAAAAATTGTAAACAAAATCTCTAAACAAAATTTTTACAAATTGAGTCTAACAATATGAAAAATATAAGGCATCATATCCAAGTGAGATGATTATGCCAGAAGTGCAAGGTGAGCTTCATTTTAAAAATTAACTACAGTACTTCAGCAGTTTAAAAAGTTAAAACAAGTCATATAATTATCTTAGTAGATAACATAAAATTCAACATGGGTATATGACTTAAAAAAAAATCTCAACAAACTGGGAATGGAAGGAAACTTGTCCAGCCTAATAAAGGACATTTATGAAAAATTGGCAGCTAACATCTTTTGGTAGTGAGATCACTGTCCATGAGAGAAAACAAATGACAGTTGGATATCATGAAACTTAAAAACTTTAATTCTTCAAAAGGTATCATTGGTGACTTCCAGTTCTAACCAAGATAAATTAGCACCTTTCCTCTCAGGTTCTCTCTCTTGCCACTGAAACAACACAGCAGACACAGGTAAACTCTGAGAGCACAATGGATGAAGACTTCCATGGTTTCCTCCTGGCTTCTGATGTGTCTCAAACAGGGCACTGCAAAAATCTCAAATTCAGAACTGGCAGCAGGCACAGCTCATAATAAAAATTTTATTAAAAGTCAATTCTTTTAGTTAAAATACCAGGAAAAGGGTAACTAATATAACTGAATGCTTTTTTGGCAGTAGGTATAATATTCAAACCATATATCTACAAATAACATGATTTCATTCTTCTTTGTGGCTGAGTAATACCCCATTGTGTATACCTATCTCTGTTTTCTTTACCCATTCATCAGTTTATAGGCAGTGCTTCATTATCATAGGTTGCTTCATTAGCATAGCTATTATGATTACAGGGTATGCACAGATATCCAGGTATATATCCATCATAGGCTCTCTGTAATTCTTTAGGCAGTGTACTGAGGAGTGCTATATTGGCCAGAGTCCCCATGACTGGCATAAGATACCTGACACTCACAATTTAAAGGCAAAGAGGTTTGATTTGGCTCATAGTTTCAGGGAATTCAGCCCATAAAAAAATGACTCCATGGCAGAAACATCATGGCAGGAGGCCATGGCAAAGCGAAGATGCTCAGTTTATGGTAGGTGGGAAGCACAGAGCAAGAACAGTGCCAGAGAGGAGGAGGCCAGGGGCCATATGCAGTCTCAAAAGTCATGGCTCCATCACCCACCTAGACACGCCCAAAAATGTGCTTTCCTAGTCTCCTAGGTGACTTCCAAGTCAGACAAATTGATATAATCAAGCTTAATAACTATGACTAGAATAATGACATACAATGGAAACTGTAGTTCAGTTTTTTGAAGAAGCCCCATACTTCTACAGAGACTCTACTAACTTACATGTCTACCATGAGTGTAAAGGAGTTCCTTTATCCCTTCATCCTCAGTAATATTTATTGTTTTATGTGTTCTTCATTATAGTCATTCTTACTGCAGTGAAATTATATCTCAATTAGTTTCCATCAGCACGTGCCTAACAACTAAACATACCTATATTCTTCATATACCTACTAGCATTTATATTACTTCTTTCTTTTTATTTTATGGAAAAAAAGGTAAGACAAAATTTCATAACAAAATAGTAGAAAAATATATGTAACTCTTTAAAATAGTTGCTCAGGGTACAAGACATGGCCATAAAGTTTTCCACAGTCACTATTAGCACAAACCTTCTATTTTAATAAACTAACAGACACTAATATTATACTTGCCTTAAATTTTTCCCTTTCCCCTTTCACTCACCCTAGTTCCTTTTCCCTTTGAACCACTTCTTCTCACTTCACAATGTGTATTGTACATTTTATACCTTATTTACTCTTTCAGTTTCTCACAAAAGGGAGGCAATATGTTGTTTACACATGAGACTGATTTACATCACTTACAAGTGTAGTCTCAAATTGCATCTGTTTACCTATAAAAGTCTCAAGTTTATCCTTCTTTTTGACTGAGTAGTGCTCCATTTATAAAAATAACACATCTTTTTTATCCATTCCTCAGTTGATGGGCTTTTGAGTTATTTTGAGATTTAGCTATTACACATTGTGTTGCTATAAACATAGGTTCACATATATCACTGTGATATGATGTCTTTAATTCTTCTAGGAAGATACCCAGAAGGGGGAATAGCAGGGTTGAATGGAACTTGTAATCCTAGATTTTTGAGGAATCTCTATATTGATTTCTACAGTGGTTGTAGCAGTCTACACTTCCAACAGCAGGAGAGAAGGATTCCTTTTTCCACAAAGTCACTCCAGCATTTGTTATTGGTTGATTTCTTGATGGCAACCGTTCTTTCTGGGGTAAGATGGAATCTCAGTGTTGTTTTAATTTGCATTTCTTGAGTGACCAATGATGTTGAGCATTTTTTTTTGTATATTTATTTGCCATTTGTATTTCTTCATCCAAGAAGTTTGTATTCATCTCAGTGCCTATTTTGGGTCTTTGAATTTGGAGGGGGTCTATTTTTTTTCAATTCTTTGTATGATCTAGAAAAAAGTCCTTTGTATGAGAGATGATTGGCTAAAAATTTTTTCCACTCTGTGGGTTGTCTTTTCACTTTGTTAGTGACTTCTTTTTCTGTGAAACAGTTTTTCAATAAGATCAGAACCCAGTTATTGGTTCTTTGAAGTATTTTCCATGTATTCTGGGTTTTGTTCATGAACTCTCTACCTACACCTATGTCAAGATTTCTACCTACCTTGTCTTCTAGCAGATATAGTGTTTCCATTTTGATATTTAGATCCTTGATCCATTTTGACTTCAGTTTAGTGCATCATGATAGATATGAGTCTAGTTTTAGTCTTTAGCATGTAAAGAGCCAGTTTTTGCAGCACCATTTATTAAACAGACTTTCTTCCAGTGAATGTGTTTGGTCCCTTTGTCAAATATAAGGTGGCTGAGTGTCTTTGAGGTTGTGTCTACATCTTCTAATATGTTCCACTAATCCTCTGATATGTTTTTTACCTGTACCATGCTGATCTTTATGACAGTAACTTCATAGTGTAATTTCAAGTCAGATTGTGATTCCTCCTGCCTTGAGTTGTTGCCCAGGATTGCCTTTGCTATTCTAGGTTTCTTCTGGTTCCAGATGAATTTTAGGACTGTTTTCTCTAGTTCTGCAAGGTATGCTAATGGTATTTTGATCAAGATTGCATTAAATCTATATAAAAATTGTGGGAGTATAGCCATTTTCCTAGCCATGATTTTTCCTATCCATGAGCAAGGGATATCTTCATATTTTCTGATATTCCTTCCCATCTCCTTTGTTCAAGTACTGTAATTTTCAGTATATAATCCTTTACTTAGTTAGATCAACTCCTATTTCACTTTTTTGAATGCTATAGTGAAGGGTGTGATTTCCTTAATTTCTCTCAGTGAGTTGGTTGTTTGTGTACAGGAATGCAACTGATTTTTGAGTGTTGACTTTGTATCCAGCTACATTACTGAGTTTGGTTATTACATCTAAAAGCATTTCAGTGGAGTTTTGGGGATCTTCCATGTCATCTGCAATTTAGCTTTTTTCTAATTCTTATTCCTTTTATTTCTCTCTCTTGTTTAATTGTTCTGGCCAGTGTTTCCAGAACTATATTGAAAAGAAGTGATGATAGTGAACATCCTTTTCTTGTTCCAGAATTTATAATGAAAGCTTTCAATTTTTTTCATTTAGTATGATGTTGGCTGTTGGTTTGTCATAATGGATCTTATCAGATTGAGATAAAAAAAATCTATTCCAATTTTCTCTAGAGATTTTATAATGAATGAGTGTTGGAATTTGTCAAAAGCTTTTCTGAAATCTATTGAGATGATCATGTGATTTCTTTCTTTGGCTCTGCCAATATGGTGTATTATATTTATTGATTTGTGTATGTTGAACCATCCCTATATTCCTGGGATAAACCACACTTGAATATGGTGTATAATCTTCTTAATGATTTGCTGCATTCTGTTTGCTAGTATCTTATTGAGAATTTTTACATCTATGTTCATTAGGGAGATTGGCCTATAGTTCTCTTTTTTGATTGAGGCTTTCTTTGGTTTTGGTATCAGAGTAATACTGGCCTCCAGGAATGAGTTGGGAAGTGTTGCTTCCCTTTCAATTTTGTTAAATAATTTGAGGAGTATTGGCATTAAATCTTTTCTAAATTTATTGTAGAATTCAATAGTGAATTCATCAGGACCAGGAATTTTCTTTGTTTGTAAGTTTTAACTACATTTTCAATTTCATTGACTGATATTATGCTATTCAGAAGTTTTATATCTTCTTGATTCAGCTTTGGTATAACATCATATTATCTACAAATCTGTCCATATTTTTTGTTTTCCATCCTATATGAGTAAATATTTTCTAAGTACATATTGATGACCTTCTGAATTTCTACAGGATCTGTAGTGATTTCACCCTTTTCATTCCTCATTGAATGAATTTGAGTCTTCTTTTTTAAATAAGATTGGCTAAGGGTTTATCAATTTTACTTACTCTTTCAAAGAACCAATTCTTCAATTCATTAATTCATTATTTTCTTGTCATTCGTGTTAATCATGTCAAACATGTTAATTTCTGCTCTGATCTTTTATAATTTCCTCCTTGTATAGACTTTCGATTTGTTCTTCTTTTTCTAGTAGCATGAGGTACATTATGTAGTTTATTTGTGTTCATTCCATTTTCCTAATGTGAGAATTCACTCCTATAAACTTCCCTCTTAGGATTGCTTTCAATGTGTTCCACAGGTTCCAGTATGTTGTATCTAGATTTTCATTTAATTTCAGATATTAATTTTTTCTTTGATTGCCTCTGTGACCCAATGGTTGTTCAGAGAATATTATTTAATTTCTATGTGTTTATAAAGTGTTTACAGTTTCTTTTGCCATTAATTTGCAATTTCTTTGACCTATGGTCAGATACTATGCATGGAATTATTTCAATTCCTTTGCATTTACTTAAGCATGTTCTATGAGCTAGTATATGGTCTATTTTAGAGAATGTCCCATGTGCAGCAGAGAAGAATGTATATTCTGATGTTATTGGGCAGATCATTCTCTAAAAGTCTGCTAAGTCTATTTGTTCAGAGGTTTGGTTCAGTTCTGATATTTCTTTGTTGATTTTTTGTCTGGCTGATGTATTTGTGACAGTGGGAACTAAGGTCTTGCATTACAATTGTGTTATTGTTCATTTGATTTTTCATGTCTACTAATATTTGCCTTACATAGTTATGCGCTCCCATATTTGGTGCATACATATTTATGATTGTTATCTACTCCTCTCAAACTTTTCCCCTAACAAGTATATAATGACCTTCATTACCTGTTTTGATCATTCTTGGTTTGAAGTTCACATTTTCTGCAAATAGAATAGCTAACCCTGCTTTTTCCTGTGTTCCTGTTGCATGGAGCATTCTTTTCCATCCTTTAACTTTCAGTGTATGAATTTCGTTTTGAGTTATATGTGTTTCTTGTATGCAGAATATTGTTGAATTTTGTTTCTTAATCTATTCTGCCAGTATGTTTCTTTTGATTGGTGAATTGAGACCATTTACATTGATGGTTTTAATTGATACATATTGATTTATCTTTTTCATGTCATTTTCCTGCTGTTAATTCCCTGCTTTCCCCCTCTGTTTAATTGTTTGCCCTGCTAGATGGCTTCTTTCTATTGCTTTCCTTGGAATTGTGGTCATTTTTTTCTCTGTGTAGAATATCTTTCAGTACCCTTTATAGTGTTGCTTTAGTTGTCATGAATTTCTTCAGTTGTTCTTTGTCATGGAAGTATCGTATTTCTCCATTAATTTTGAAAGATAGTTTTGCAGAGTACATCAATCTGAGTTGGAGGTTGTTTTCTTTCAGGACTTGAAATATTTCACTCCAAGCTATTCTTGATGGTTTGTGTTGAGAAGTCTGCTGTGATTCTGTTGAATTTTCCTTTGTAGGTGACCTGTTTCTTTTCTCTGACAGCATTTAACATTCTTTACTTGTGCTGAATTTCTGGGATCTTGATTATTATACATCTGGGTATAGATTTATTTTGATTATGGCTAATGGAATTTTATATGCCTCATTTATCTGTATGTCAGATTGTGTTCCCATGCTTGGGAAATTTTCTGCTATTACTTCTGCAAATAGACTTTTATGTCATTTGTGTTGACTCTTGCTCTTACCCATTATTCTTATATTATTTTTCTTTGCATTCTCATGGAGTTGTTGAATTGTTATTTTCTGATCTGTTGCTATTTTCAAGGGATCTTTTCTTTCATGATCACTAGTCAAGATCCTGCCTTCAAGGTCTGAAAGTCTGACTTCAGTTTTACCAGCATTGAATGGAATTTTTAATTTCCTGGATAGCTCTTTGCATCTGTTTTATGCATTCTATTTCTCTGCTATATTGATCATTCACAACTTCCATCTTCTTCCTATCATTGTCTATTTTTTTAAATCTATCTCTACTCTAGATTTGCTGAGTAATTCCTTTATAAATGTTGAAATTTCTATTTTTACCTGAGAAATTATTTCTGATCTGACTTCCTCTGTATCCTCATGGGTTTGTTTCTTTACTTCAGTTGCTATCATTTCAGAAATGTCAGGTGTGTGTCTTCCATTTTCCTCTATCTCATTGTCTCCTGGACTTATTCTGGGTGAGCTGAATGTGTAAGTTTGCTTTTTGTTTCTGTGTCTTGTCATTTTCTATTTCAGAAATTTTTATTTTGTTTTCTGTGTTGATCCTTATAGTTTCTGTAATGGGTAGTTTTATCACTATTATCAACACCTCTCTAGGTAGTTTGTTCTTTGGGGATGTTTTCTGTGTGTAGGACATTCTTGGTTTGTGTCTCTCTATTCCAAGAGGCTATCTTTCCAATTAATTAAGAGATGTTAGTATTTGTTTGACTCAGTCCCCAGTCCTTTGGTACTGGGGTGTGGTGAGGTTATTACCCCAGAATTTCCCAGTATTGTTACAGAAGTGAGAAAAACTGATTAAAATAGATATGACATTCTAGCTAAAGTAGTATAACTAACAATAACAATAGCATCAAGCACAGTTTAGAAATGACAAACTGGGGCAATTGTTCATTTTGTACCTTTAACCATAGGAGCAAAATCTACAATTATATTACAGAACTGATTGTAATTGGGAACTGGTATGCAGTGTTTCCCCTTTGTAGACGTTTTACCCTGTCGTGAGGAAATTTAAGAAAGATAGTGGCTAAAACAAAGATGACTGAAAAGAAAGCGGAAGCCGGTCTAGAGGACAAAGGATGATTATGCGAGCTTTGGGAAACCACAGAAGAGAGAAGGGAAAGAATGAAGGAATAAGCAAGGGATCATCTGAACTTGGTCTCTGGTTTGGCAGATGGGGTTAGTTTTCTGTGGCTGGATTTCTCCCCAGTCATTTAGAAAGGAGAGAAAAAAAGAAAAGGAAAAAGAATAGAAGAAAAAGAGAAAAAATAGAAAGATAAGGAAAAAGAATAGAAGAAAAAGAGAAAAAAATAGAAAAGGAGAAACCAAACCTGCTTCCATTTGGTGTGTCTTTGTTACCAAGCATAACAGTGATTCACCTAACTTACCAACTGTTGGCTTATATTGTTACTGTTGTTTCTGACATTTTCACAACACTAGTCCCATCTGTCCATCCTGTGTACCCTGGCTGGAGGTCATACTGTGTGACTGACATTCCTGCAGGTCTCTGGGCTTTCCTGCGCTGTTCACCTGCATCCCAGTATCCTCAATGGGAGGGGCAAGTCTCTGGGCTTTCCCAAGGTGCTGTTCACTTGAATCTCAGCAGCTACTGGTCTCTGTGTCTTCCCACAGTGTTTTTCACCTGGATCCCGAAAGCCACTTGCATTTGTGTTTCTGGGAAGTGTCTGTTCAGTTCATTTCACTATTCATTGATTGGGTTATTTGAGTTTTCTTTTGTTTCAAATTTGAGTTCTTCACATATTCTAGACATTACATTCTGTTAGAAGAATAGCAGCAAAGACTCTCTGCCATTCTGTAAGTTGTGTCTTCACTATGTTCACTGTTTCATTTGTTTTGAAGAGATTCCTTAATGTGTTGCAATTCCATTTATCAATTGTTGCTACTATAGTCTATGCAAATGTATGAAGTCATGGTCTCTGCCTATGTGCTGAAATGTTTGCAATATGTTTTCTTTTAGTAGTTTTAAATTTTGTTTTTATACTGAGGCATTTACTCTATTTTGAATTGATTTTTGTGCAGGATGAGAGATAAAAATCCAGTTTCAGTTTCTACATAGTGGTAATCATCTTTCTCAACACCATTCGTTAAAAAGACTGTCTTCTCTCCAACATGGGCTCTATTAGAATAGGTTCAGTTTTGTGTTTCTTATTCAATTCCATTCATGTACATGTCTTTTTATATCAGACACATGCCGTTTTTGTTGCTAAAGCTATGTAGTATATTTTGAATTTGTTACTGTGATACTTCAGCATTACTTTCTTTACTCAGAATTTCTATGATTATTCTAGGTCTTTCATGTTTCCATATTAATTTTAGAATTTTTCTAGTTCTTTAAATAATATCATTGATATTTAAATGGGGGTTCCATTCACTGAAGATTGCTTTTGGTAATATGACCACCTTAACAATATCAGCTCTGCTGATCCATGAACACACAAAGTCTTTGCATCTTCTTGTGTTTTCTTCAATTTCTATCTTCACTGTTCTGTAATTTTCTGTTGAAAGGTCATGTATTCTTTTGGCAGTTTGTTTCCAAGTTATTTTCAAGGTACTATAAATAGACTTGTCTCCTTGATTTCTTTCTCAGTGGATTCGTTATTCATGTAAAGAAACACTGTTGATTTTTATGCTGATTTTTAACACTCACACTTTATTGAACTTATCAGATCTAAAAGTCTTCTGGTGAACTTTTAGGATCTTCTAAGTAAAGGATCATAGTATCTATAAATAAAGATAATTGCTTTTACCTTTTCAATTTTTACCCCTTTTATTTCTTTCCCTTACCTAACTGTCCTCACAAAAATTTGAAATACTAGATTGAACAGAAGTAGTGACAGTGGACACACTTGTATCATTTCTGATTTTAGAGGAAATGTTTTCAGCTTTTCCCCATTCAGTGTGATGTTGGCATGTGGGTTTCACATATGTAGACTTTATTATATTGAGAAGTATTGTTGGGTCATAAAAAGAATGAAATCATGTAATTTTCAGGAAAATAGATGGAAGTGGAGATCATCACACACATTAAGGAGGATAAACTAGGCTCAGAAATACAAATATCTCCTTATTTTATCTCCTATGTGAAATCTAAAAAAAAGAAATTATGTGCTATGAGTGAAAATGGTGGGGAGAACATTACAGGAGAAAAAGGGAATAAGAGGGAGTGAGAAGGAAGTGGGGTACAAACTGTCAAGGTATGGAATATGCATGTATGAGTAAACAAAATAAAACTCACTTTTCCATATAACTAAGACAAAGTAATTTTTAAAAAGATAATAACAGAAAAGCTACACCATACACAAAGAAAGTCCCACCTTGGCTCATGAGGGGAGTTGATCTACCCTCTGCTGTCCACCAACTCTCTCACCTCCTCACACTAAAAAATCCAACAGAATTTCGAATTTCCCTGCAAGATCAAGGCAGCAAGGGTAAACAAGGAAATTAACTTTCGTCTCTTGACCTCCAACAAAAGCTGGAGGAACCTCATTTGCCCTGCCCCAGTGCTGTCAGTGGGATCTAGAAGTGATTTGAAACTCCATCCCCATCCGGTAGCAGAGACTTAAGAGAATAATGAGAAGTGGGCTCATCACTGCTCTGCTTTATACCCCTACTCATGGTTTCACTGAGGCTCAATAAAGGCCTGAGTCTTTTCTCTACCTGCCATCAAGAAATGGGAAGAAGTTGTGGGAAGTGACACTAATTAATGCTTCATTGCCCCCTTTCTCTTCCCTAGGTGTCACTAAGTTCCAGAGAGAGCTGAGCTTACTTTGCCTCAATGGTGAAACCCTGGTCTGAGTCAATGTCCCACCTGTGCTGGCCAGCCATCAAGGGGATTGAGGCAAGATCTAAACTACCCAAGCCATCTTCCATGAAGCAGGATGGATCAGTGTGCCACCCTGAGAGACAAAATATACATACCTGCCTAGCCATTATGACACATCTCAACAGGGAAATGTGTGTTCAAAAAGATTAAACAGAGTTGTAATATAATATTCAAAATGTCTGGAATACTCAAATGCTACTCACCACGCCAAGAACCAGGACAATCACCACTTCAATGAAAAAAGACAGTCAATGGATGCCAATACTGAAATGAATCTGAAGTTAGAATTATCTAACAAGAATTTAAAAGGTGCCATCATAAAAATGCCTCAAAAGACATTGAAGAATTCTTCTTAAAATTATTTTTTAAAATTATTTTTAAAAAATAGAAATTGTAAAAGCTAAATTAAAAAATAACTCGATAAATTCAATAGTAGTGTGGAAGGGTAAAAGAATAGAATCAGTGAACTTGAAGGCAGATCAGTAGTATTTATCCAACTTGGACAGCAGAGAGAAAACAGACTGAAAAATGTTAAAGACACAGGGATCTACAGGATAATAAATGATCTAATACTCACATCATGTGAGTTGGATGAGGAAGGAAAAGAATGATTGTAATTTAAAAAGAAAATATTTTTAAAAATTAGTGGCTACAACTCTTCAATAAGAAAAAAACATAAACTTAAATATTCCAGAATTTAAGAAAACCTCCAACCTCCAATTTAAGCTCAAAGAAATTCATTCCAAGACTTATCACAATTAAGTTTTTGAGAATCAAATACAATGACAACTTGTTACTCATAGAGCATCACCAATTTGAATGACAGAAATTTCATTTGAAAGTATGAAACTACAAAAAAGTGGTACCACATTTTTCCAGAGCTGATAGAAACAAATTGTCAAACATGAATTTTATATTTCACTAAAAATATTCTTCAAGAATAAAAGGAAAGTAAAAATATTCTTAGTCAATAAAATACTAAAACAATCTTTTGCTGATAAGTTTGCCTTTAAAGAACAGCTGTTGGAATTTACCAGAACGGAAAGATAATAAAAGAACAAGACTGAAGGGAAAATTCTAAACCCTTTGATGGAATGTTCAATATATAGAGAGAAAATTCTGAAGACAATTATATTTTAAAAGCATGTACATAAACTGGATTAAATAGAAGTAATATTTTATATTTCATTTGAATTAATAAGCCATTGATATCAGTTAACTCATAAATTAGATATCTATGTGTTAGTATCCAGAATCAAAACTAAGAAATTTATAACAAGTAACATACTTACAAACATGACAAATGATGGAATCTAACCCCTCCCCCAAAAGTGTTCCTGTAACTCCAAATAAAGCAACAGAAGAGAACCTAAAGACAAGATATAGAAGAAACAATACAAAGACAACTTAAACCCAAACATAACAATAATTATTTATATGTCAAAATAACTCTAATTTACTATATATATATAAGTGTAAAACAAATTAAAAACTGAATAGACAAGCCATTGACTTGAGAAAATACTTGTAATATCTTGGTGTTTGTCTGTGTATTTGACAAAAACTCATTAATCTTACTCAGAATACAAAAGATTTCTGCAATTGAACATTAAAATTCAAGAAAAGCAATTAAAATGAGCAAAAGATTTGAACAGATACTTCAAAATAAGGATATAGTAGCTAATGAACATATAAAATGTTTTCTAGCTTCATTACTCATCAAGAAAAGAAAATTAAAATTCCAATGAGATAATACTACTTGTAAGAATAGCCTATGTCAAAAAGACTGACAATATTTCCATAGCAATAAATTCATCTACTACCCATACTTCAGTTTCTTGTACTACGCTTCATTAAAATGAACCAAGACTTCTCAGAGAAACAGTTGCTTCTAAAATTGGGATAGGAAATATACAACGTGAGTCTAGAATCACATGTACCACCAGAAAATAAGAAACTGCTCTGGAAAACCAAAAAGTTTTTAAAGGGTCATAATTATGGGTGTATGTCCAAAGACAAAGGTGTCAATTCAAATGAACTGCCAATTGCCACAGCTAGAACAATTCAAGCTACAAAATAAAGTAAAATCAAATTATAACTCAAAATATAAAACAAATATCTATAAGACCATACTGAGATATACGTACATGTTTCAATAAAGAGGGGACCAAAATATTCACATACTGGAATACCACACAACAATTAAAAATGATATACAAACAAATGAGTCTTAAAGAAATTTTGAGAGAAAAAAAGTCAGAGATAAAGCAGGGATGTTCTGATTCAATTTACATGAAACCCAAAGAGAATTTTTTCATCTGTGGTGACAGAAATCAGAATATGCGTGACATTTATGGAGAGAACACTGTATGAATTAGGAAGAGCTAAGTTGGACCCTTCTGGGGTAAGGAGAATGTTCTATACATTGATCTGTGTACATGTGTCTTGGTTACTTTTCTCTCATTGCTGAGACAAACACCTGACACCCAAAATTAGGGAAGAAAAGGTTTATTTAGCTTACAGTTTCTGTGGATTTCAGTCCATAATCAGCTGACTCCAAGGCAGGGTGGCATGGCACTGGGGCAACACTTCAAGGCAGCAGCCAGAGCAAAAGGGAGCAGCCGTTCATGGCAAACCACGCCAAAAAGGAAAACACACCCCCATTCCGACCTTACATTGTATGTGGGCTCCACCCCTGGGCGGGTGCAGAACTGACACCTCCAATCCCAGCACTAGACAACGAGTCAACCACAAATGCTAGATTCAGCCGCTTCCGTGACTACCTGAGGCTTGGGGGGGCCATCTATATACAAACCGTAACAACATGTCGCAGGGTTGGGTGTATTTGTGTGTATACTGATTTCTGTATGTAAGATTTCTGCACTTCGTGTAAGTTATTATAGGGCAAAAAGAAAAGGCGATAAATTTCTGGAGCACTTGTATCCAGTGAAGAGAAAGAAACCACAGAGGTTTAATAAGGGAAGTTTAATATAGACAATTGTTGTAGTGTGGTTTAAAAAATGACTATAAGATATGAAAATGTTATATGAAACTCTATGGATGAGGGACATCACCTGAGAAAGACCAGTCTTGGCAAGGGGCCCCCTCCCAGGTTCAAGCTTTCTGAAGGAGTGGTACCATGTACAGATGGCAAGGGCGCTGGCTGGTTTGCAGGACCACAGCGGATCTTCAGCCAAAGGCAAGCATTGATGCCACATATTAAAAGCTCTGTGCCACAGGTAGAAGCCACACACAGTCCCTTCCTCCAGCAGTGTTCCAAGGGCACTCTCTGCTAAGAGGAAGCAACCATGTTTAAAGGAGCCCTATTCGTTGTCACAGAGAAAGTATTAGAGTGAATTTGGAGCCGAGAATCAATATGATGACTGGTATAACTCTTATCATGAAAATTAATAAAATTTAAGTGAATGAAATCTTCAATTTAAAAAAGCAAATGATATAATGCATATAAAGCAGTTGGCATAAGGTCAGGCATATTGTAACTAGTACATGCATTGCTATTATCATTATTATTAATGCTATTTGATGGTTGTAATCATGATGGTTTCATTTTAAGTATATATCTCTATGATGCAATAGGATAGAAATAGTAGAACAGCAGCAAAAGCATTTCTTATTCACCCCTTTTTTTGTATTTTGTTAATTGTAACAGTAACAATATCAATTGTAAAAATTTAAAATTAAGTAGGATTGTATTGAATGAAGCACACGAAACTGTCTCCATGCCTCCATCAGTCCCATTCCCCAATCTTGGGTTAACCAGTTCATAGGCCTTTTCCCTGCATTTGAGTTATGATAGTTATTGTATTAGTGATTTATAATACTAATATACATCAAACACTACTGGGAAGTATTTCCAAGTTAATTCAATTTTACAATAAAATACACTAATGAATCAACAATGTGTCGATACTTTGTAGAGAATAATAGGCTCTCATTGAAAAACACATGTTGTATCAGATTTGCATATGTGCGTGCACATGCGTGCATGCCTGCGTGTGTGTGCTACATGGTTTACTGGGAAAAATAACACCTGGAAAGTTGCACCTTATGTTACTAACAAAAGTGACCTCTGGGGAGGATGTGAAGTTAGCCAAAGGAAGGGGGAGAGATGGAATGAGGAGGTGATACATTTTCTGAGATATACCGCTAATGTATTTGAGTTGTCAACTTTACTTTCATAAATTTCAGAGCACTATAAAAGATAAAATGCATGTATCACTTTGTACCTTTTATCTCAACTTCAGAAAGAATTTTCTTTACTTATTTTCTCAGTAAATTTAACACTGTAATTTTTTACTCAAGTAAAACTAATCTTTTAATGCAAAAAATCTTGTGTCATATCACTAAATGTTCTTTCCCTATATCTAAATTATTAAAATTTACTGACATTATCTCTCTCTATATTTACCTCTAAGGATTGTGACTCAGAATCCATTCCATGGATTCAGAGACGATCTTTCCTTTGATCAGATCAAAGCATTACAAATTAAATAGTTTGATCTCCTTTTGTATTTGATTGCAAACTGTGTATATAATCCTGTGTACTTTACAAATATAATGATTTTGTAATAGACTTACTGAAACTAAGTGGCCAGTTTAATGCGCACAGCCTGTGAATCTTCATATTAATTACTTTTGCTCCCAAACTGTGAATAGTGGAAAGAATCAAATGGAGTTTAGAATCTTGGCCCTGAAATTTACTAGGAGGACGTCAACAGTCACTTAACCTCTCAGAGTGTCAGTTTTCTTATCTATAAAGTGAGGATTAAAGTATTTACTTCACAAAGTTGCCTTTGTAGTTAATACAACATAGAGAACTTGTGAAACTACCTTTTCAGTATTAAGCACATAAGAAGCCTGTAATAAGTGCTAATTGATTTAAAATTCGATCTATAAAGGAAATGTATGTGAGACATCAGATCATACTTTAAAGATGAAAAATGAAACTGAAAGCTGTACTTCTATGTAGAAACAATAGAAATGCAAACTTGTTTGATGAAATAGGATGTGGGAAAGACTATAACCTGCCTTTTGGCCTCAAGCTCTATTCTCTCTCATTTGATTGAGTCATGTATCTGCTCGTAAAGGTAATTTATTGACTGGTAACAGACAGATAGGGACCAGGTTTTTCTCCATACTAAATTCACCCCCGGGTGCTATAAGCCAATTGAATTAAAAACTGTGGCAGACAAATAGCATGAGAAAGCAGTAGACATGGAGGGGATGGAGAAAATGCTCAAGGCAGGTAAAAAAGAAACAAAGAAGAAAGCATAAACTCACTTAATAGTTTAACTTAAGGACCACCTGTATCTATGAGACAAGGCCCTCAAGTGTGCATGCAGGGAATTCCACCAGCACTGAGGCGTTTCAGATTTGAAGGCAACCCGGGTCTCAGTCTTCAGCCCTACAGAGTCTAAATGAACTCTGGCCTCATGTGAGTTCAGGTGAAAGTACAAGCAGACGCATTGTGGTAAGAGCTGTCCCAGAACTTAGACTGGGTTTGCCAAACTTCATCAATTTGCAAGTCAGAACTGCTTGGTCTTGCATAGCCGTGGTTTAAAATGATGATTAATAGTCTTGTTTCTGTAATGGAAAAGGAAAAAATTAAGGAGAAAAGAAACTCTCTCAAAAGAACAATTAACTCTTTTTGCAACTAGTGTCATTGCAAAATATCACGTATTTGCCAAAGGGTAATAGGTAAGTGTTTTAGAGGAGCTGAGGAAGAAAAAAAAAATAGTATAAACAGGATCCAAATAGTTGTAACATGAATTGCACATTGAAATTTTTACCTTATAGCTTGTCATCTAGGATTCCCTGAGGTAATTTTTATATCATCATACTTCCTTTTCTGACATAGAAAATCAAAACATGTAAAGGAATA
This sequence comes from Cuniculus paca, assembly GCA_004365215.1. NCBI lineage: Eukaryota > Metazoa > Chordata > Mammalia > Rodentia > Cuniculidae > Cuniculus > Cuniculus paca. The sequence goes on from RJWT010000101.1 coordinate 85,932, forward strand.
GTCATAATATTGTTTGTTTACCATTAAGGATAGAACATTCATGAAAAGAAAATCAGGATAGTATTGCCCATCTAAGAAGATTGTCATGAGCTATCAGTAGATAACCTGTGTGAGAGCTCCTGGTGCTGTCCCTAACCAATACTAGGTATTAAATAATCATTATATTTCTTTCCAAAATATTTTATCAATTTTGTTTGTTTTGTGGCTATAATTTGTACTTGTGTAATAGTTTAAATAGGTCATCTGGTTAACTAAAAATGAACCAAAGCTCAATTTTATGTATTTGCTCTAGAGTAATAGGTGAATATTTCAGAGAAGCCAAAGAAGAGAGAGGAATGGGAATATCTTCTTTTGATACAGAAAATGTGTGTCACAGGTCTATTGCTTGAAGATTTTTCTATGCCTCCAAAGTACTATGACTAGCCAGTAGTTAATAGGTCCAGAAATGATTCTCAGTGCAACATGGAGAGATATGTTAGATTTTTTTCTCTCATAAAAAGTAGAAAAAAGTGTTATAAAATAAAAAAATTGGATGTCGCTTTCCAGTGAAAATAGAATAACAAACCAGATTTATGTGCCACCCTTAACCAATAAAAAGTAAACAATAAAATAAATAACAAAATATATGAAACTGGACACTGGATCTTAGCACAAAAAACAATCTTCAAGAGAAGAGAAATGTAAGAAGAGAGTCCTGTGATTACCTTAACCTACTGTGTGGAAAGAATTTCTAGGCATTTGAAGAGGGATGAAGGACTCAGTCTCCCTGAGCCTAAAGCACTGTAATTTGTAGAACAGGATACTGAAGAATGAATATCTGCACAAGAAATACCTCCAAATATCTGGAGAGTGTACCCTTTGGGTCTTGAACTCAGTATTAATCGGTGCATACATGGAAGAAAAGTATCTATACACAGGAAAATACATAGCTAAAAGAAGAAAAAAAGAAAAGTCTTTAAAGCATTAACAGGAACAGAAATTGTTTTATAGCAGTTTGTATTGCTACCAATCAGACTGGAAAAATTTCATAATCCATGGAACATTATGTAGAGAACTTAGCAGGGTTTTGCTTAAGCAACTGGGCAAAATTAGATTAAAAGCTTCTTTGGTTCTGCCTAACAAGATTAAAAGCAAGCTTCAAAAGTATTGAATGTTTTCTAATAACTTACTGCTGTCCCAGGAAAAACTTAGCAACTATAAGAATAAAATAATACATATTTTCATTAAAGAAAAGAATTTAGAATGTGTGACATAAAATTTTAAAACATTTCCAGGCAATTCCCACAAAACAGGAGAATACCACTCAGAATGAGAAGTCAATTCATTAAATTCTTGAGAAATGAAAAAGATGAATTAGTAAAAGACATTGAAACATTTGTATAATTATGAGCTGTACACTGAAGAAGACTAAGGACTTCAATTTCCTACACACCTAAAATGCTGGCAAAAGTTGTTTATAGTTGCCATCCTGGCCTTGTCTCTTCCTGCTTCTCTGCAGCACATTCAAATAAAGGTTTTATCTACATTCTTCCACACACAGTCCTTGTCCAGGTCACCAGTAACTTCCATGTTATAAAACCCAGTGCACTGACCTCCATCTTCATCTCTCTGGACCTATAAGCAGCATTTGGCACATCAATCCTTCCTTTGTTTCTTAGAGTGTTTCACTTACCTTCATGACATGCCTCTCTGTTTTGTTTGGTTTTATTTTTCTATTTTACTAACTACCTCTCTCAAGTCCCTTTTATTTTCTGACATCCAAATTTCAGCTCATCTTCATGGTCTTCAAATTTCAAACAACTATACAGCATCACCTTATCAAAGAAGCCTTTCCTAATTACCCCATATTCAATCTTTTACTGTCCTAAATATTTGTTGAATGAATGAATGAATGAATGCTCATCTTCTTTTGTAGTTATCTCCTTAAAGTAGATTTCTAAGAGTGGGATTACTAACTGAAAAAATATAAGTGTTAGGTATTTGACACATTTGGCCAATTTGTATTCCTATCAACAGACTATATAACAATGTTATTGCCTGATCCCCACCAAAAGTGGTTTTGTTGATGTTTCTTCTTTAGTACACAGTCAAAATTTTTTCTTTTTAATGGAACTTTGAGTTTGTTTGCATATTTTATGTATATATTAGCAATTTGTACATGCATTGTTCATATAAATTCCTAGATTATGTTCTTTTCCACTTTTCCATTGTAATTAATTTCCCTTATTGTCTTGTTCAATGTATTAAATCTTTGTTTAAATTGGAAAAAAAAAGTCTGGCATGGCGGTGCATACCTGTGAACCCAGCATTTGATCACCAAGAGTTTGAGGCCAGCCTGAATTGCATAATGAGTTCAAAGCCAACTACATATTGAGATATTATCATTAAAAAACTGAAGACAACTACATATTGAAATCTTATCATAAAAAAAATGATTGGAAGGGAAAGAAAAACTTGAGATGTTAGAAACATGGGAGATTGAACTCTAGAGATGAAAAAATAAAAAAGAAAATTGTTCTTAAAATATTGTCTCCTTAGGCACACAGGACATCAGTAGTGAACCAAGAACTATATTGCTATTGATCTCTGGTTCTCTTCAGTGTGTACTTACACCCACTTTTCCATAATCTGCTCAGATCCACCTTGTCTGTAGAATTCTCTGAGAGAATCACTTAATTTCCGGAACCTCACTTTCTTCACTTAAACAGTGGTGATAAACTAATCTGAAGAAGAGAGAATAACAATAAACTACGCTATTCCCCTCTGACATTCTAACATGAATGCCTGTTTGGTGTTGTCTTTGCTATCCATTGCTGTCAGGGTTGAGGACTCGTTCTTCCCCACCAGCCATAGTCCACCTGAGTACCAGGTCCCTTAATGTGTTAAGTACAGAAAAATTTTATTCTTATTGTCTGAGATTCTCAATTCCAGATTCAAGATCCTCCCTTTAGTATCTCTTAAGAATGCCAAATGAGCTTCTTAACCACTTATCAGTCCAACAGGATGATCAAAAATTGCATATTATTTTCATTAATTTTTATAAGATAGTGGGAAATATAAAAACCACAGTTTTGTCAGATTTATTCAATAATTTTTCTTTGCATGTTATATCTTAAAACATTCAATACAAGATATGACATTACAACCTGGACAGTAGTATTTAGTCTCTTTCTGAATTCTTTTTACATTATTGCCTTTTTTTGAACAACACACTTCACACTGTCATGTTGACCTTTCTTTTTTTTCTGTGGGTGGTATAGTTTCAATAAAATATCTACCCACTAAACATAATGGTGAAGACATTGATGATGAATGCCCTGGTTGGCATTTCACTATCCCATATTTTTCAATTATTTGATCTATTAGACATAATCTAAATTGTAAATAATTTTTGAAATCCCCCCTTGTATTGAATAAATAACAAGTTTCAATGAGATATTTTCATTTTTTATTGTGCATTATAATGCATTTACTGAGAATTTCACAAAAAATAAATACAGCATCCAATAAATTTTCGTGAAGGAACATGAGTGTCAGAAACAATACCCTGGTCAAAAAACAAGAAATCACAGGAAATGATCTACATACCCCCCACCTCAATTTGCATTGTTTTCCCCCTCAAAAAAGTAATCATTGAAGAAAATCAAGAAGTCAGCCTGTCCTTCCTATGAGCCAGCAGCAGCCATGGACCAGGAAGAGAATCAAGAAGTCAGTCTGCCCTTCCAGTGAGCCAGCCAGCATCCAGCATGCAAGCTGAAAGACAAGAAGAGCCCTCCCAAAAAGGAAACAAGCTGATTTGGAGGAACACAGGCTGGAATGATGGTGACTGAGGTACAAAAACAACTTAATGATTGTATTGATTGACTTTGCAGGCCCGGGGCTGGTCGTCTGAGAATCTGTTTAGAGGACAGAAATATGCAATATAGCAACTATGGGGAATTTCCTTCTGTCTTGTTTTTGAAGTCCAGTATTGCTCTTGCTGTTTTGTTTTGTTCCATTTATTGTTTTGTTTTATTTCCTTCAAAATAAAAAAAAGTAATTATTGTCCTGAATTCTAACATTATAATTTAGCTTTGCCTGTACTTTAGTATTACATAAATGTAATTATGCAAAATATTTACCTTTATAATTGACAACTTTTTGTCAACTTTATGTTCAGGAAAATTTATGCATATTGTTGTATGTAGCTGTAGTTCATTTATTATATTATTCTTTCATTCATTCAACAGATATTTTATTACTACACAGCATTCTTTTCAATACTGTCCCATAGTTTGTTGATCCAGTTTATAGTTGATTGATATATGAGTTATTTTGAGTTTGAGAGTTTTAAGAACAATGCTATTACAAATGCTCTTGTATGTGTCTTTTGTTATCTTTGTATTGCAGATTGATATGGCAATGAATCAATGAGTCGTAAAATATATGTATAAACTACTTTTTGATGTTATCTATCCCAAAAGGCTGTGCCAATTTTCACTTCCACTCACAAACAGTTCCAGTCACTCTGGATCCTTGCCAACATTTGGTAATTTTTTATATCTCTATTTTTATTCATTCTGATATGTACGCAGAGATATCATTTGGTGTTAACTCACTTTTTTTTTTTTTTTTTTTGCAGCACTGGGGATTGAACTCATGACCTCGTACTTGCCAGGCAGGTGCTTACACCACTGAGCTAAATCTCCAGCCCTCTAATTCACATTTTTTTGAGACTAATAAAGATTTCAAACTTATTAGGTATTCATGCACCCTTTGTAATATCTTTCAAGTCCATTTTTTTCATAGTTATATGTATCTTGCTTAAAAAGTTTGTCTTATTTCTTTATATATTTGAGATTTTTAAAAACTTATTACCAGTTATACATGTGTCAAGTATCTTTTATTCACTCTGTACCTTGACTTCTTTCTACATTTTACTAGAAAAAATCATTGTAATACAGTAAACTTTATAAACTTTTCCTTTGTGGTTATCATTTTTTACTAAAGAGATTAAACATTTTCTCCTATTCTAGAAGCTTGTTTAGTTTGTATTTTCTATTTAAATTTACTCTCTGAAATTGATACTTGTGCATGGCACATTCCATATAGTAGAGTGCAAATTGATCCTTCTGTGTCAATATTCAATTTACTCAGTGCTATTAGCAAAGAAACTTTTCAGTATGGCTCTGCACAGGCAAATGTGTCATGAATCACATGTATTCCAGTTGATATGGATTATGGATTTCTGATCTATTTTATTCTACTGGCCTATTTGACTATGCTCAACTAGATATCACATTAGTCTAATTTCTGAAATTTTATTCTTAGTATTTTGTAGACAAAGTCCTTCCATCTTGTTCTTCTTTGAGTTTCAGATATTTTTAATCCTATATGTTTCCAATTACATTTTAGAATCAACACATCATTTGACATGTATATACTTAAACACAGTAAAATCTTTTGAGGCAATTATGGGAATACATAGAAACTATAGATCATTATAAGAAGAAATGATAATTTTAGTAAATTTTTACTGTAACATATTGTTAGTTTTATTTATGTCTAAATTTTTTTGTTTGTTTGTTTGTTTGAGCTTTTACAGTTTATTCATCCTCCCGTGAAAAAGGCGCCATCAATGCAGTCTTTACTACTTCGGTGGCTGTTCTCCAATCTCCAGCTCACTTTCTGCCAGCACCAACATTAGCCTTTGTGGTGCCCCTAACTTTCTTCATTCTGTTCTTGCACTCCTTTTGCTGCTTCCTTGAGGTCTGTTTCTTATATAGGTCGTGTCTTGCAAGTCTATGTTTGGGTTTGTTTTTCTTTGCATAATCCTAGGAATCATAAATCATGCCAAAGCCAGTTGTCTTGTCACCACCAAAATGGGTTCTGAATCCAAACACAAAAATGACATCTGGTGTCATCTGGTGCATTTTGGTGAGTTTTCCCCAAATTTCTGTCTTAGGTACTGTTGCCTTCCCAGGGTGAAGGACATCAATAACCATTTGTTGCCTCTGAAGGAGTTGGTTGGTCGTGAACTTAGGGTCCGGATAGTTACTGTGTCATTCATGAGGGTAACAGATCCTCAGACAGCCAGGGAGGAAAAGAGCTATGTCTTAACTTCTACTGATAATGTTTATAGTTGTCTTTGTAGTGATCTTGCATATTTTAAATTCAATTTATGTCTACGTAAATTATATTTTCCATTTTTTCATGAATGATACATGTATTAAATGTATTTTATGATTGCTCTTTAATGATATGGAGAAACACTTAGCTAAACTTTTGATATTTCTTTAATTTGTTTGCAAATTTTTTAGATTTTTCTACGTATGAAAATTATGTCAAAAAAAGAAAATTATGTCATCTGAGAATAATAATAGTTTTATCCCAAATTTTTTCATCTTTGTACATTTTACTCTTTTGTTCATTCACTGAATGAGATCTCTAATACATGATTGACTAGCAAAGGTGAGAGTGGTCATGTTGTCTAATTTCTGATAACAGAAAAATTTTAAGTATATCATATAATAATGTATTTGTAATAGTTTTTGTGTAGCACTATAAAATTAAAGATTAGTTTTTAAGCTGCTTTGATAAACTTTTTAAAATTGTGAATGAATATTATTTATCCGCAGTTATTTTCCATACTTTGTGTGGTAACATTTTTTCACTCTATTAATGTGGTAGTGTATATTGGCTATTTTTCAAAGTTTAACACTTTGATGGATTATCTGTTGCATAGTTGGTAGATACTGTGTTCTACTCTTTTCTTTTAGATCTTTTTAAATTTACTTTCAGAAGAGATTAATCTATAATTTTTCTTCCTTGTATCATTGCCAGATTTTGGTATCAAGTTTGCCTTGTTAAACGGGTTCTGATATCTTTTGAATTATTCTTGAACATATTTGTATAAACATTTTGATTTCTCAATTTAAATCCTTGGTAGAATTAAGTGATAAACCTCACTTGGCCTAGCATTTGATGTGTGGAAAGATTTTTCAATTGTTAATTAAAAATTTAATTTATTTAATAGCTATACAATTTATTAGTATTTTCTCTTTCTTTAGTGTCAGTTTTGACATATTGTAATTTTCTAGAAATATGTGTATTTCATCTTTATTTTGAACATGTAAGAAGCTAGTGGGTCATAGCAGTTTTTTATTGTTTTTAATATACAAATTAAGTACTAATGTCCAGTTTTCATTCTTAATATTTATACTTTTCCTTACTGTTGCTTCTAGAATTTTTGTGCTTTCCCTTTGTTTTTGTAAACTTTTTCAAAACAAGCTTTTGATCAGCTTTATCAATTTTATTAATCTCAGAAGTTAATGTTTATCTTTGTAAATATTCTCTGTAGATATTTGCTGCTGTTTACTAATTTCTGCCCTTTGATATTTTCTTCTTTCACATTTCTCTAACTTTAATTTGTTGCTTATTTTCTAATTTTCATCAGTAGATTCCTAACCTGGTAACTTCGTTTTTTCCCTTTGAATATACTCATTTAACGCTATAAATTTCTTTTTAAATTATCTTATCTGTATTTTATTGCATTTAGATAAATGCTTCTAATATTACTTAATTCAAAAGATTTGTTATTTCATTTGGAACTTTGCCTTCATTTATGAGTTACTTAATTTGATTTTTAGCTGCTTAAAATTCTAGTTATTAGCAGCAGTATCTTAAAATATACCACTGTGGTTTTATATCCATTTCCTCCTTTTAATTCTCTCAACTTTTGTTGTTGCTATTGTTGTTTTGTTTTGATTTTTGTTTTGGTACCAGAAGTTGAACTCACGACCTCGTGCTTGCCAGGCAGGCACTCTGCTGCTGAGATATATCCCTGGCAAATTCTGTTGAATTTTGAGAATATATCTGAAGCTGCATTTTCAACATAAGCTTTAACAGTTACAATTTCATGGTAAAGTCAACTTTTTATGACCTTTTATTATGACATACATTTTCCCCGGACATGCCTTATTATATACTGTTTGATCATTTTATGATACAAGGTTTTGTACAGTTAACTTCTAAAGACAGTTTTTGTTTTTTGTTTTTTGTTTTTTTGTTTTTGTTTTTTTTTTTCTGGCACTGGGGATCAAACTCACAACCTCGCACTTGCCAGGCAGGCGCTTATGCCACTGAGCTAAATCCCTGGCCCTTTTGTATAGTTAATATTTGGTATTAACTTATCAACAATTTCACTTTTTAAGTATTCTATTTTTCAGGCTTTTCAGTAAGAAAAAGTACTAATATGATGAATGAAAAATAGACATTAGTACTTGATTTTTGCATATTAAAAATATAATTAGAAAACTGTATAAAATGACTTTTGTTTAATTTGTCTAATAATCTTTATATTTTAACTACAACATTGAATCTATTTGTATATAATAGTCATTATTATAATAGATTTTAAATGTACTGTAACTTACCATGCTTCCTTTCCCCCCACATTTTGGGGATCATTTTCCTGCCCTTTCTTCATTTAGATTAACTTTTTGTTGTTTGTTGGTTGATTGGTTGGTTTTTTTGTACTGGGGATCAAACTCATGACCTTGTGCTTGCCAGGCAGGTGCTTATGCTGCTGAGCTAAATCCCTGACTAGATTAATTTTCTTTAATATTCTTTATTATGCCCCCAAAACAATGGCTTCATTTACTATCAGTTTAGTAGTGACTCAGGAGATTGTAATATACAATGCATTCATCAAATTAGTACAGTGATTTGTGTTACCTGCTCTTTTTGCCCTTTTGCCTTTTTCCTGGATAATGCAGTCAAAGTAACACTGTAACAATGAGCCCACTTCTCAAGAATCTATTTTAATTTTGTGTGTATTTTCCTTATTTTATGCAGCCAAAACTCAGATAGTGTTTATACAGCCATAGTCATTCAAATTTGTCACAAGTTTTCAAGGGTTTGTTGTTCTTCTTTGACTTCCACCATTTTTAAACTTTCAACTGGGATCCTGTGCCTTCTACCTGATAAACATTAATATTTCTGTTAGAACTGTCGTTGTTGAACTCTCTTACTGTGGTTTATCTAATATATGTTTATTTCAACTTTGCCTATACAAAATTTATGGGCAAATATATCTGGCTGTCATATACTCCTTTTCAGCAATGTGAACATGTTCTACTACTATATTTTCACTTGTACTAATGCTGTTAAAAATCTGTTTTAAGTAAAAATCCATTAATGATAATCCATCTCTTCCCTTTAGGACCTTTTTCCTGAGTTCCAGAAATTATACTATGATGTACTTACATATGACTTTATTTTAATTTATAGTGCTTATGGTTTACAGAATTCTTCAGTTTATGGCTTTGAGAACATGGACACTTTGATATGGATTAAAATGTCATTATTTCATTTAAGAAATGTAACCCAGGTGGTATAGGAAAGAAAAAAAGGTAAATGAGGACAAAAAAACTGCAAGACATATAATAGAACCATTTGTTGCACTGGCTATTACATTAAGTTGCCAAAATACATGACAACTTTTCAGTAGCTGCATTTACTTCTGGAATACAGAATTATTTACAAGGGTTGCAAGAAGGTGCCACACCTAGGAGTACTGATACAGGAGACAGCTCCAATATACAGCAGAAAAGGAATTCAATTATGTTTTGTGATGCCAAATACTCTGTTTATGCCACCTTGCTCTAAGCCTTTCACTAA
>RJWT010000102.1:0-95416 GCA_004365215.1 Cuniculus paca
CCTTCTTTCCTTCCTTCCTTCTTCCTTCTTTCCTTCCTTCTTCCTTCCTTCCTTCTTTCTTTCCTTCCTTCCCTCCTTCCTTTCTTTCCTTTTCTTTTCATTTTTTATGTGGTACTGAAGTTGAGCCCAGGGCCTTGCACCTTTGCAGATGCTAGGAAGTGCTGTACCACCATAACCCAGTCCTTTTTACTTTGAGGCAGGGGCTCACCAAGTTGTGCAGACTGGCCTGGCGCTCGCAGTCCTCCTGCCTCAGCCTTCTGAGTAGCTGAGACTCCACAGTGCATGGTTTACATTCTAGACTTTACTTGGCTGAAGAGACGCACAGAACATGTGCTTCTAGCTTGGTGCTGTCTGGTACAAGCATGAAGCCAGCCTTGGGGCACTTTTAGATTTTCTAGTACCCAGTGTGAGGAAGCCAGTCGTAGTAATAGATATGATGTAAGGCATGATATTTCAAATGTTGCCTCGACAATTTATCAGAAATATAAAGAAGTCATTTACATCTTTCCTATTGCCTTTAAAATCTTGTATTTTGCACTTGGAGCACATCTTACCTCACACTGGCCTCGAGCCCTCCCAGCCCCGTGGCGAGCGGCTTCCACCCTGGATAGTGCAGCTCCATCCGGTACGTGAACTGGCGAGGATGGGAAATACCTTAAAAACAAACCCTGCACACACAGGGGAGGATGAGTGAGACATGGTGACTGTTTAAATAAAAACTCATTATCGTCAAAGATCCATTGCCATCAATTCCCCTCAAACACTTCCCCGTATGTCAAACACGCTTCTGTCATTTTTGCCACTCTCTGCAGCGGTTCTGGAAGTCCTCTTGTGACTGCCTTTGTAAGGCGCGATCGAAAATGCAGTGAACTCTGCTGCCCACTGCCGTCCAGTGGAAAAGCAGGCTGGTACCAGTGTGACGCTGCGTCCTCGTCTACCTCAGTCACCGGACCTCACACCATGACCCTGGTTCCTCCCAGAAATCAGAACGCCCGTGAGAGGGCGATGTTTCGAATCCATTGGGAACATCGTATTCCTAGCTGGGGATGATCAAGCTTCCTGCCTTAGACTGTGGTGTGGATCCTCGGTGTCCCCCAGGGTGCCACTGATGGGAGGTGATGATGCCTGGTGGGAGGCCTCAGGCCACGGGGTGTCCTGGAAGAGGATCTGGGGCCCTGGCCCTTTCCCTGCTCCCTTTGCTCCTTAGCTGGGAGAGGAGGGTTTCACTCAGCCACACAGCCCCGCCATTGCCATCAGGACCCTGAGAGCAAGGCGTCCATCTGATCCCGGAGGGACCTCTAAACCCTGGGCCTTGCCAACACCTGCTCTCGTGAGCCTCAGATATGTGAGAGTGGGGACAGCTGGCGACACTGCACTGAGCTGCCGTAGGACCAGCGTGAATCCACCCACGTCAATGAGACAGCACACAGCTCCACAAGCGCCCATCCACATCGGTGACGACCGTCCCATTTAACCCACCGCTCTGACGCTCGTCTCTAGTTTACTTCCGCCTGCCCTCCAGTGCTCTTACCCGCTGCCGAGGTTCCTGCCGAGTAAAGAAAGCACCAAGCGTCCAGCTGGAATGGGGCGGAGCGCAAGTCAGGGGAACACGGACCATTAGTTTTGCTGTTGCCGTCGACAGTGGTGAGGGTGGTGGCTGTGAGTGTGGTGTGGGTCAGGAGCACCCGTTGCCCCAGCACCCCCTACTGGCCAAGAACATCGCCAGGCACCACCATGCGGTGACTCCTTCCAAAGAAGGGGAGAGGAGGGAAAGGAGGTGATGGAGACAATTCTGGGCCATGGAAAGGACCACAGTGTAAACCTGAGGGACACTGTCTCCGCCTCCGCCTCCGCCTCCACCTCCGCCCGAGTCTGAAATAGCATTTTCCAGAAAGGGATCAGTAGATGAGTAAAAGGGCAACTGTAAGGCAGTGATTATTTTAACCACCATCCCACAATTCCTTCCTTTTTTGTTTATTATGCTCACCTACTTACGTGGATATTCGTGTGTGCATTAGCATCACTGAACTGGGTTACTCCTAACATACTTTCCTGCAAACAGACAGTGTCTGGTGTACTTTCGCGCTGTCTTTTGTCCAGGCTTCCTGTCCTCTGCCAGCCCTATAGGTTATGAGAATGGCTTCACATGGAAGATGACAGTTACAGTGTCTTCCTTTCTGTGGAATCCACAGCAGTGCAGAACTGTGCATCTACTGCAGACTGAAAGAAAGGAATGGAGAAGCGAAGCACCGTGGGGAGGAGAAAGTTTCTGCTTCTCATCAGCACAGGAAGATACAACTGTCCTCAGTGGCAGAATCTCAGCTCACAGACAGGTTGAGGTTTTGAGGATGAAGCATCCTGCTTCCGAGCACTCCTTGGAGCCCCGGGCCTCTTTGGACCTGCTGGTTGGAAACCCACACTGGGGCATCGCTGTGGCTCCCAGCCGTGGTGGCCCAGCCGAGCTCAGGGAGGCCCTGAGTTCCAGCCCAGCAGCACAAAGCAACGCAGCACAGGACAAGAACCCGCGCTGAGCCGGCACCCGCACAGAAGCGCCTGACTGAGAAACACAGGTCTTGGTCTGCTCAGGGTACTGGGCCTGGGCAGCAGATGCAGGTAAACATGTGCAGATGTGCTGCTCCCAGAGTCCTGGGGCAGCGAGAACATGCTTGCGACATGCACTGGAAATAAGGCTGCAGATCGCCTACACTGCCCACAAGGGCTTAAAATGGAAAGGCCGAGAACCGGGCTTTTGTATCCCAGTTACCATCAAACTCTCCTCACTTTGTTAGGAAAGAAGGGCCCGCCAGGCCTGGGGGAGTCTGAAAATGAGGAGGGGCCCGTGAAGTCGCACTGGGACCCCGTGGCTTTTCCAGGGGCCGTGAGCAGGGTGCCTCCCTTCTGGGCCAGCAGCTTGCTGTCCCGCGTGCTCAAGGATGCAGCCGGCTGTGGGATGTGGGCAGTCGAGGGACTTTGTCACCATGGCAGAGGTCAGCCTGCTTCCTTTCGAAGGCCTTTTGCCCTGGGGGATCTATTAATTATAGGACCATTCTACTCATCAAGTTTGCCAAATGAAGCAGATGATTCCGAGCCAGCATCTTTGCTGAGGATGCTGGCTGGGTCCCGTGATTTGCCTCGCCTTTAGGGGGGCGGCAAGAGAGAGAATCTGCGGTTTCCCAAATCGAACCCTAGAAGGCTTGGTGGATAGTGGCAGATGCCAGCTCAGGCGTCTCCTTCCCCAAACCATCCCTCCCACCAGGTCTCTCAGTAATGCGTTCCACGTTTCTGAAAACATGCTTACACCAATACTTACTGACTCTTTCCATTGCAGCCAGCCCATTTGATTCCCTGTCCTGGAAGGTGGGACTCCGGCCCCCCCTGTGTGGTGGCCTGCTTCTTCTCTTGTGTGGTCACAAAATGGGAAGGTTCGTGGGCTCTTGGCTAGCTCGGGTCAGTTGCCTGCCTCCCAAGAAAGTCTCCTACCCTCAGGGCCTCGCACAGCGGGGAATCAGCTACCAGCACCCTGGGTGCCCAGCTGTGCCCTGGGCTCCCTGCCTGTCTTGCCCTTGCTCTGGACTGACAGGGTGCAGTGCTGCTCCCCTGGCAGACCAGGCCCTGCTGTCACCCCACAGTCGCATCTGCTTTCCGCCCCCCGCCAGGTCCTCCTGGCACCCTCTGACTTCCTGACTCTGGTGCTTCTAGCTCCCCCCTTTCTGCTACCAGAAATTAGTTCCCAGCAATCTGAAAGGTGTGCTGTCTCCTGTTAGCTCTGCTCCCTCCTTCCAATACCTGGATTTTTAAAAATTCTTTTAAAATTTCCTTTGACTCCCATTTTAGGGAAGTATTGGTAGGGAGATGTACATAGCCTGCCTTGTTTAACTGAAAGTGACAGTGTATATTTTGTGCTTCTAAGTATTTATTTTTATTAGTCTATGTTTCCAGTATGTGATGATTACACTCAGGGGAATCAGTCATGTGCATAACATGGCTTAATTCTTCTTGTGTCCTTGTCCCCTTCCTCCATCCCTTAGTTTCCTCCCCTTTTGCAAAGGATCTAGCCAGGTGTGGTGGCACATGCCCCTAATCACAGCACTCAGGAGGCTGAGGCAGGAGGATTGCCAAGAATTCAAGGCCACCCTGGGCCACAAAGTGGGTTCAAAACAACCTGAACTGCATATTTAAACCCTGTTTCAAAAGACAAAAAACAACAAAACAAAAACAACAACAAGATCTGTCTCCCTCTTTTCTGTTATTTGTTTTGCTTCTTCATTTATTTTTATTTTGGGTTTCTCATGGAAAAGAAGTGATGCAATATTGAAACGTGTGTGTCTGATTTATTCCACACAGCATTATGATCTCAAGGTGCATCCGTTTTTCCAAAAGCGACCCAAAGCTCCAGTTTTTAATTTCAGTGGTGAACCCATTTGCACATCTTGGATAGCAAAACTGAAAACAGATTACCACATTGATAGTTAGGGTCAATGCAGCCATCTTGTCCAGTTATTCTATAGAAAAATAAAACCAGGTGTGGTGGCACATGCCTGAATCCCAGCACTTGGGAGGCTGAGGCAGGAGGATCCTTGCAAGTTCAAGACCATCCTGGGCTACAAAGTAAGCTAAAGGCCGGCCTGAACTGCATAGCAAGACCCTGTCTCAAAAAGACAAAAGAAGAAAGAAAGAAGAAGGAAGAAGGAAGAAAAAGAAGAAAGAAGAAGAAATGAATTTGTAAACGAGTTCCCCACCCAGCTCCCAAGATGTTTGTCTTGCCCAGCTGATATCAAAGGTCGATCTGCCGTGAACTTTGTGCTCATCACATAATCTGAAGGACAAGGGGCCTCGGCAGGGCAGATGAGACCCGAGTGGTCTGGCTGTGTGAAGTGTGGGATTTTGCAACGAAGGCCGTGAATCCGGGTCAGCACTATTTACAGAGAGCTCATAGTGTTTTGTTTCAATGAGCGGGAAAACAGTTTGTGATTAAATGTGGTAAAACTTGTCTTTTTTTCCAGCTAAGCAGGAAAGGAAATTACTCAACGTGCAGTGATAAATATGTCCAGTGAGTCATCTTTGATGCAGGGAAAAAGTGCAGCTGAGACAGAAACTGTGTTTCCCTGTGTGGTAAAAATAAAACCAAACGCACTGAGATGAAAACCAGTAAGAATGTGTCCTAAGGGTTCGGACCACTGCGGGCTCCCTGGAGTGTCACGCAGTTTGGGCTTCTCAAAGAAGTTCACTGAAGCAGTGGGGACTACTGCGTAAAGGCCACGGTGATTCTTTTGAAGTCAGGTTTATTAAAGCTTAACTTGGATACAATAAAATCCACTCTTTCTAGTATGCATTCTGTGAATTTTTGTTTGTTGTTTTTTGTTTTTAGTTTTTTGAGACAGGGTCTCCCTGTGTAGTTTAGGCTGGTCTTGAATTCACTATGTAGCCAAGGCTGGTCTCCAATTCATGGTGATCCTCCTGCCTCAGCCTCCTGAATGCTTGAATTATAGGTATACCCCACCAAACCTGGCTACATTCTGTGAATTTTGACAGACATATTTAGTCATGCAGCCCCCTGATCCCTCACACTTCCCCAACCCAGCCTTGGGCAACCACTGATCTGTTTTCTGCTCCTGTAATTCTGCCTTTTGCAGAATGTCGCATACACAGAATAATCCAGGGCTCAGGCTTTTGACTCTGCCTCAAATATTCACCTGTAAGTTTGGTATGAACAGAACTCTTCCAGTCTCTAGCTCATCTCCCCAGAGAGCCCTTGCCAGGGGAAGCGGAAGCTGCTTTTGCTGATTAAAAAAAAAAACAACTGCCAAAGAGAGGCTGAACCAGCTCATGCTCCTACTAGCTACCTGGGAGTGATTCAGATTTGAATCTCCAGGTAAATTTAAGCATTAAACTGCTGGAATTGTCTGAGTGACTGGGATTAAAATGTATGCGCCATCAGAAGTGGTTTTTTTCAGAAGTGCTATCGCTAACAACACCCCATTACAAAAGTAATGGAGAAGACCTTGCTCTTTCCCCCAGAAACTCGGTTTACTGTAGTTCTGGGTGTGGACAATGGGAAGCCCCACCCTGGGTGTGGGCGGCACCACCCAAGAAGCTTGTAGCCTGCATGAGATAAAAGGGAAAGGAAGGTTTGCTGCTACTGCTGTGCTGCTTTGCTGCCTCCTGCCTGCCCTGCCATGAACTGTTCCATCTCTGCCATGCCACCTTGCCTTGGAGCCATCCAACCGTGGACTGGAACCTGTACAAATGTGAGCCAAAGAAACCTTTCCTCCTTTAACTTTGGGTGTTAGGTATTTTGTTTCAACAATGAGAAAAGTGACTGAGACAGATCCCATGTTTAAGCCCAGCCTGGACAATTTAACTAGATCCTGCTTCAAAATAAAAAGTGAAAATATGGGCTTGGAATGTAGCTCAGTGTAAAAGCCTTGAGTTCAATCCCCAGTAACACGTGTGCACAGGCACACATACACATACAAAGAATGGCATGAGAAAATAGCGCTAAAAATGACATTGTATTACACCTACAGTTGTAGACTTAAAGCCAAGCGACTGGGGAGGGGTGAATAATTGTAAGGCATATATATATATATATATATATATATATATATATTTAAATCTTAAAAAGTAACAGTAGCACAGTGACTTAGCTCATCCCCAGAGCAGGGCAGATGGGGCCAAAAGAATCAGTATCATTTCCTCATCCATTACTGAGTCAATAGTGCCCTACATTGAAGTTTACGTTAAAAAAAATGATTTTGACCTCTTAATGAAATGAAATGAAAATCATTAAGAAGTTGAAATCATATTTAATCCACATATAATATACATATCTTAAACCTCAGAAGAAATTTAGGTACCTGTATTTCTGTGTGCTGAGCAATCTCTTCAGTTTTTTTTTTTTTTTCTGTATCATGACTCAAACTCAAACTCATGCTTGCCAGGCAGGCACTTACACTGCTGAGCTATATCCCCATCCCTCTTCAGTTTTAATTCACTTCTTTTCTTTTCTGTCAAATGCAAGGAAAATTAACCCTTTTTATTTAATGTGGTCATATATAATCTGAGCCCCTTTTAAGCAAAAGTCCCTCACTTTCCTTAACTATGCACAGCTGTTGCTCTGTGGCACGGTGCTTATCTGGCATGTGCAAGGTGGGGTTCCATCCTCAGCACCCCAAAAATAAACAAATATAAACTTCAGAGAAGGAGTTGAGTCTGAAGCTCTGCAGGGCTGGACACAGCTTGTTCCTGGGTGGCAGGATTTTGAGTGGTCTGTTACTCTCTTCTTTGTGCATTTCCACCAGTCTACGATTTCGTCTTCCCTCCCTCCCTTTCTGTTTCTTTTTCTCTGGCACTGGAGATTAAACCTAGGGGTCCTCTGTCCCTAACCTACACCTCTAGCCCTCTTTGCATTTTATTTTGAGACCTGATCTTGCTCAGTTGCCCAGGCTGACCTTGAACTTGCAATCCTGCCTTGGCCTCCCAAGTAAGTGGATCACAGGTCTCTGCCACTGCCCTTGGCTGCCAGTTCTTAATTCCGCACTCACATCCCTTTTATTAAAGCAGCACAGGCCTTTCAAACTACAAGTAGCCCCAGATGCGTTTGTAAAGAGCTGCTGAACAAGTGAGTGGACTCGTAGGCCACTCGGCTTCGAGGCACCCTGCCTGTAGGATAAGGTGCCAGGGCACCAGCACTGCAGAACTCAGTGTGGGGGTCCCCAGTGAGTGACAGGTTTTTCTTGGTGTGGTATAGAAGCAAAGGCAGAAAAGGAAAAAAGGCCTTTATTGCAGGCACAAGAGGGCTGCAGAAAGATGAAGATCCCTCCAAGGGAGATCAAGAAACTGGAAACTTTTATTTGGTTTGACAGGGGGTGGAGTTTGAAGGGGCGGGCAGAATGACGTATTGACAGCTGATTGGGGGAATGCTGGCACAGGTGCAAAAAGCAGGAAGTTCAATTTCGGGCTTGTAAGAACCCGGAAATCAGTACGGAGGGACTGGCTGTTGCGTTAGGGCCCAGTTGGGAAGGCACCGCGCTGTTTCATACAGGCGGAACCCATCAGTTAGGGGTTTGCTAGTCCTGCACCCCCTACCCCGAATGCCAGGCTCCTGACCAGGCCGCATGCTGCATTCCCCGACTTCTCTGAGCTGCGTTTAAGGCCTCCCGGCACAGTGCTCAGGGCTTAGGATGTTCGCTCTTCGCCCACCCGCAGCGGGGCCCCAAGCGCCGACCCGGTCCTCTGTCCTCGGCGAGGCTTGTGCCCTCCTGCCCGGCCCGCTGGGCGCCTCCATCCCCTGTGCCGTCCTCCGTGCCCTCCACTTGCCACATCTGCCCCTGTCCCGTGAGCACTGGGCAGGGCCGTGTGTGACTCAGAAGATGATTCTGGATGGGTTTCTATCCGTGCTTGCAATCCCGTGGCGTGAAGCACCCTTAGTGTGAAATCCACGTCGTGATCGTGTGCGCGTGTGTATGTACTGGAGATTAAACCCAGAGCCTTCACACTGAGCAATATCCTCGGTCCTTTTTTATTTTTTAGGACATGGTCTCCCTAAGTTACCTACATTGCCCAGGCCCTGTTTCAATTTGGGATCGTCCTGCCTCAGCCTCTCAGAGTGCTGCCATTGCAGGCGTGTGCTACAATGCCTGGCTCAGAATTCTTAACTTTTAAAGTTAACTTTCATGTTTTTTGAAACAAGAGTCTTACTATGTAGCCAGGCCCCAAACTCGGGGTAATCCTAGCTCAGCCTCCCAAGTGCTGGAACTACCCGGCAATGCTATTTTTTTAATGTTAACGATTTTAAATTAATTAATTAATTTATTTATTTATTTATTTATTTTGCGGCACCGGGGATTGAACTCATGACCTTGCGCTTGCCAGGCAGGCGCTTAGACCACTGAGCTAGATCCCCCAGCCCTGTTTTTGAGACAGGGTTTCACTATGCCTTCAGGCTGGCCTTGAGCTCACTTTGTAGCCCAGGCTGGTCTCGAACTCACGATGATCCGCCTGTTTCAGCCTCCCGAGTGCTGGGATTACAGGCTTGAGCCACCACGCCCGGCTAACGATTTTAAATTTAAAAGGTGATGTTGCCTTTAGTTATTTGGAAACTGGCATGCTTGGGACCACTCAGATATGGACATGTGCTTTGCAACCAAACATTTTATGAAATCGAAATCCAGAACAAGAATTTCCTATTATAGCTGGGTGTGATGTTGCAAGCCTGTAATTCCAGCACTGGGAAGGCTGAGGCAGGAGGGTCGCCATGAGTTCAAAGCCAGCCTGCACTACATAGTGAGACCCTGTCTCAAACAAACAAACAAGAATTTCCCATGACAATTTCTCTTTCAGATTAAAACATGCTACAAGTGTAAAATACGACAGATTTCAAAGACTAAATACTGAAAAAAAGATGAACTATTTTATCAATTTTCTTGTATTGATGATATATTAAAATAGTATTTCGGATATCCTGGGTGAAATAAAACAAAATCAACTTCAGCTTTATTCTCATTTTGAAAGCATGATCCTGGGCAAACTGAGATCACAAAGCGGGAGCCCTACACGGCGACCTGCAATTCCAGACTCCGACCGCCAGGGGGCGCTGCGCCGCTCGCGGCCGCTCAACTCGTTGCCCGGAAGTAGCTTCCGGCCCCGCCCTCGGCGGCCGTGCGCGGGGTGACTTCCGGCAGGGCGGACGCAGGCTCGCGGGGGACCGGCTCGGGGCTGGCGGAGCGGCGCGATGACCACGCTGCGGGCCTTCACCTGCGACGACCTGTTCCGCTTCAACAACATGTGAGTGCGGCGCGCCCCGGGCCGCCGAGCCCGCACCCTGGCCGGGCCGCGAGGCCGGAGACGTGCGGGCGCGTTCTGTTAAAAGAAACTTGGGGCCCCGGAGGGCTGAGAGTTTCGTCGCGAGCTCCTGCGCAGGTGTCGTTTTGCCGGGGCGGCGCTGTCACTCCCGCGTCCGTCCGTGCAGCCTGGGCCCAGGTGGACGGGGCTTTGCGCCGAGACCCGCGCTGGGGACGGAGCGGGACGGAGGACTAGGTCCTGGGACCTGGGGTCGGCCATGGGGACCCGCGTGTGCGAAGCGAGCAGCCTGAGAAGCGGGAGGCCGGGCTTTGGCTCCGTGCCGAGGGCTTGAGATCTGTGGGGAGAAGTTTCCGTTGGGCCCGGCTCGCACTTGCCCCGAGAGCCCGAGTCCGTTCGGTCCTCGCAGCTCTGTGAGATGCTGGCCTCCCGCTTCCTTCTGATGCAGGAAGTAGTGCGTGCCCAGGTGAATTGCTTCAAGTGATGGCGCCCTGGGCAAGGGGTCTTACCCGAGGAGACTGGCTCTGCTACTTTTTAAAAATTGGTCCCTGGCCACAAGGAATGTTTTGGAATTGCAGATTCTCAGCTGTTTGGAAACTACTGTTCTGGAACTGTTAGACCCTTTGGTGTCCGACTTGGTTGCTTTTCTCTCGTTGCTGAGACAAAATACTTGACGCCCAAAATAAAGGAAGGAAGGACTTATTTAGTGTATAGGTTTTTAGAGGTTTCAGTCTATAATCAGTTGGCTCCAAGGCAGAGTGGTGTGGCAAAGGGGAAACCTTTCAAGGCGGCTGCAAATGACTAGAGCTAACAGGGGAAAGCCACCTCCTTCCCTTCTTTATATTGTATTCCGGGCTCCCCACCCCTGGGCAGGTGCAGCACTCACACCGCCCATCCCAGCACTAGGCAACGAACCAATCACAAACACTAGACTTAGTCTCCTCCATGACTGCTTGAGGCTTTGGGGGCTACCTAGACACAAACCATAACTGTGTCCCCTTAGGGGATTGGTCCTAGGACCCACCATGGATACGTAAATCCAGTGATGCACAAAGCCCTTATTTACAATGGCGTGTTACTTGCGTTTAACTTGCAGACCTCCTGTTACTTTCTATCTACTCTTGGTTACTTAGAATGCCTGTTCTTAAATACTTTACTGTTAGGGAATGATGACACAGAAAGACAGTTTGTAAGCGTAAAGGTGGAGGTGCGGAATGCACAGGTGTGGCGGGGCCAATGAACTCTCAGCTGGCCAGCCCTGTGAGGTGTGAAGTGATTCGAGGAGTAAACCACTCTTTCTCCCTCCTTTTCTTGGGTCATTTTGGTAGGAAACAGTGGGAATCCCGTGGGTTAGGTGCTGCAGTAGGCATCGAGAGCAGCAGTGGGTGTATTGCAGTGAACGTCTGTTTTATTTGTGGAGAAATGTTTGAGTGTCTGCTGTGTGCCCGTGCTTGAGATGCAGCAGTTAACAGAAAGAAATGGATGTCTTGGGAATTTACGTTTTAGGGAGGAAAGAAGTAGAACTGGTGACTACAACATGGAGAACTTAGTGTTCAGGTAGGGAAATGGAGTGGGTAGGGACTCAACTGCAGGTCTGGTGTTCAGGGCAAGGGTTCCTGGGAGAGGTTGGGGAAGGGAGGGAGTGTGTGGTTACCATCTGGGATAGAGCGAGTGCAGGAGCAAGAGGCACCAGGCCTTGGTCTCTGGTGGCCATCCTAGGATTTGGGCTTCTTGTGCTACACACCTGGGTAGGGGTGTCACAGGTTAGGTGTGTACAAAAGAAAAGTCTGAGGATGACACTGTGTAGAGATGGTGACCAGCGACATCAGTGATGGAATGAGTGTAGAAGGTTCTAGGATATGTCCAGGGACGCCAAGGGCCACTGTAAAGGAGACCGAGTGGCCCCCTGGGGTGGGAGGAAGACCCACTGGTGGGGTCTCAAAGCCAGGAAGGGAGTGTTTCAGGCAGAGCACAGAGCACGGAGAGCTGCTGCTGGCTGCTGCGCATCAGAGCATCAGTTTCCTCCAGGAGAGACAGAAACTGAGGGTGCAGATGCAGGGAGAAGCTTGCGGGAGCTGGATCCTGCATGGCGACGCAGCACCTTGGTGCAGAGGCTCTGGTGGGCGGGTCCATGGTAGGACTGTTGAGCGTGGTCTTCCATGAAAGGGGAAGCAGTGGAGGGCCAAGGGCAGCCCATGGGAGAGCAGGTGAGCCAGAGGCTTCGAAGTGGAGGACAGGAGCCATTGTCCAAGCGGGCCAGGCTCTGCAGACTCCCAACACAAGATCGATCGTTTCCGGAGCTCTGCAAGACGAGCTGTTTTCCTAATGCCCAGGGGTCCTGTCTTCCACCCATATCCTCCCACAGCGGACAGTGCGGTTTTCCAGACATGTGATCTTTGAACAGCAGGTGTAACAGCTATGGGAGAATTCAGCTATCCTCTCTTAAGCCAGACATTGCAAAGCTTTAATTAAATTAAATTAATTTAGTTGTTTTGAGATAGAGTCTTGCTGTGTAGTTCAGGCTGGCTTGAACTCACCAGGTAGCCCAGGCTGGCTTAGAACTCACAGTGATCCTCCTGCCTCAGCCTCCTGAGTACTGGGATTACAGGCGTACAACCATGCCTGACTGCAAAGCTTTACAATAATACCATTGTTTCTAATTTATTCATGTGATCTATTATGTATTTTTAAATGAATAACTTTTAGATTTTAAAATATTAATAGCCACAACCCATATAAACAAATGTGTGGTAAGTTTTAATGTACAGGGGGTTTTGAAACCAGAATAGTTGAGAACTGTTGGCCTAGAGAAATGCAGTCTGGCTGTCAGGCATCACGAGGGTCCTCAGAGAATTTGACAAGAAATGGGAAGGAGAGAGTTGAGAGTCACTGGTTTTGAGCCTGGCAGAATCGTGGGTCCAGGGAGTGAGAAAAGAAGAGGGGCCCGAGCTGGCTGGGGTGGAGGAGGAGGGCCTCCAGAGCGCAGGTTTGGGGTGACCTGCGGGGAGGTCCGGGTGAGGGACCCCCTCCAAGGACATACGGTGGGAAGTGTGGAAGAGCCTGGTGGGTGTCCCCACAGCTGGAGGCGGAAGAGGAGAAGTCGCGAGGGGAGCCCCGAGACAGGCCCAGGATGCTTGTGTAGGAGGGCGCTGCCCGAGTGTGGCCTTCTGTCTGTCTGTCTGTCTGTCCCAGATGTTTACTGGATTGGGCCCCAGCTCTGCTAGCAACTTATTGCCATGGAAGGTTCTGATGTACTTTGTAACCAGTAAATGAGTTGTAAAGAAGCACTTCAAGGAAAACATGGAGACACCTTTATAGGTTCTGTGACCACTCCGTGTGGTCCTTGGCTCCTGTACTGGGTTTAGAGCTGCAGGTGAAGCACATTTTGTTCCCTTCCAGCATGTTCCTTTTAGTTTTCGCAAGCTTATTTAAACTGGTTTTTGTGAACAGGGCTTACTATTGACGTTCCTTTTTTTTTTTTTTTTCTTTCCAGTAACTTGGATCCACTTACAGAAACTGTATCCTTTTTTCAAAAATGTTACATGGGGATTTACTAAGAGTAAAGAAAATGGAGAAACAAAAGGAAAAAGCAGGCCTGGTTACTGAAGAATCTGAAAACTAGTAGGTGGGGGAGGCACTAAAGCTTTCGGTGCAGAGCTGCCCTGCCTGGTAGGCTGCTCACACAGCGCGGGTGAGTGGAGTGCACATCCACCGGCTGCAGCCGCCTGCCCTGCCCCAGGCTGCGAGCTGCAGCTGCACGGTGGGGAGCAGAGCGGCTCCGCACGGCCGGAGCTCCATGAGGTTGCCACAGGTAGAGGTGGAAAGAGGAGAAATGGCGCTGGCTATTTGCAGTCTGACCGCCCTGCTGTCCCCAGTGTGGCCTTGGTTTCCCTGCCCAGGCAGCTGCAGAGCTGACAGTGTCCTCCCTGCGGCCCTTCCGTGTCTGGGTGATCGGTTCCGCTCCTGCCCACCTGTCTGCTCCGGTGGGGTTCCAGAGACGTCTCCAGTTTTAGGGTGGGACTTGGCACTGACGGGAATAAAGCATTTGGAGTAACAAGGAGCAGTCTCTACCGCACGGCCTCTAAAAGAGTGGGCGGAGGTGTGCAAAGTTAGGGTGTTCTTGGTTGTGGTACCATAACAGGTAACAGCCCTGTCTTCTGTGGCTTCAGGCACAGAATTGGATTTCCACAGCGTGCTCCGTGTTCCTTGCAGTGAGTGGGGACTTTTGGGAGCTGATCATTTCCTAAAAGAGAGCCGGTGAAGGCCAGTGAGCATATTGAGAGTTCACAAGGTTGGTGTCCCCAGTCAAAAGCCTGGGGTGGTGGCACATGCCTGTAATCCCAGCACTCTGGGAGGCTGAGGCAGGAGAATTGAAGTTCGAGCCCTGCTGGGCAGTTTAGCAAGACTGACTCAGAAAGGAGCTGGGATGTAACTCAGTGCCAAGGCCTTGGGGTCAGCCGCCACCGGGAGAGGAGGGACCAGACTAACACCAAAACGACAAACCATATTTAAAGTATCAAACCATCCACAATAAACAAAACAAAAAAACAACTCTGTGCTGGTGCTGGTGCTGGCGAGGGGCGGCGCCTTCTCCTGAACTGCTAGTGGCAATATCAGCTGGTGCGCTCTTTCTGGAAGGTACTTGGGAAGGGTAATAGTAATTCCAGTTCTTTAAATGGGCTGAATATATAGCTCGCTGCTTGTTTTGCAAATTACGTTTTATCGGTGTGTGTTTCTTCTGGTTCATTTATACACTGCGTAGGGCTTCACAGTTTGAATAGACCCATGTATGACCCTAAGCCCAGGACAGGCACTGCCTGGCCCTTTGCAGATAAAGTTTGCTAACCTCTGAGTTGCATCATTACACAATTATTCCCAGAGAATTAAAATTTTGGAATAGGAATAACTGCACATCAGTAAGGAGATGCTTAAATAAAGTAAGTTGTATTCACGAAGGACTTAAAAGCTGTTTGAGGGCTGGGGTGTTGCTCAGTGGCAGCGCGCCTGCCTGGCACGCTGGAGGCCCTGGCTTGGCTCCCGGTGGGCAGGCGCTGACCTCGTTAGCAGGTGTATTGGGAAGCACACCGTGGATGTCAGGCTTGACTTGGGGTGTGGGGGAGGCAGCCGAGTCTTCCCCGAAGGAGATGGTGGTGGTTTGTGTCTGGCTGGGTGGCAGAAGGCCAGCCTGCCTTAGTGAGGGCTGTGCTGGAAGAATTCCCAGCATCAGACCGCCCCCCAGAGGAGAGTGAGGACCTCAGCGCGGAGCAGGCTTATGCTGGTTAATGCAGAGGTGGTCGTGTCCACTTGGGAAAGTGTACCAGAGCGCACACCGAGCGCAGGTGTAGGAGTGGGTACCTCCAGCGAGGGCAGCCCAGGGTCGGAGGGCAGTGATGAGTCGGTCACTCAGGCAGTTCTCGGTGCGTGACTGCTGAAGCCGCATTGCTCATGGTGTTAGAATCAGTAGAGGGAAACTTGGTAACTGTCCGGTCGCCTCTGGAAGGACTTTGGTCGTACAGTTCCTTTCCCAGTCTCCTAGCTGAAGCCTAAGTAGGAGCCTGCCCTTGCTTTCCCAGCGCAGTTATGGAAGCCTGAACGCCTCGCCGCTTTGTGCTGTGCGCTGGGGCCAGGCCTGGCACTCAGTACAGGGGCAGTGTCGGGCCCGGGAGATGCTGTGCAGAAACGGTGTGCGGTGGGATCGGGAGGAAGCAGGCTGCAGAAGAGCTTCGGCACCCTGGCTCTCTACTTCCAACTGCTGCTGTCTGCGCCCCGCATGCAAAGTGCTGTCCTGGTAATTTCGTTACAAATCAACACTGACCTAAGGGTTTCACATGTGGTATGATTGTGGAAGTTGTGTGTCTAGAACTAGAGCTAAATAAATAATATGCTGAGAATTTTTTGTTTTGTTTTTTTGTGTTAGAGGGCACACCTATGGCTTGCACATGTTAGACAAGCGTTCCACCACTCAGCTCTATCTCCAGCCCTTTTTATTTTTTATTTTTGAGATGGCGTTTTCTTTACGTTGCCTAGGCTGGCCTTAAATCAAAGTCCTCCTGCCTCAGCCTCTTGAATAGCTGGAATTATAGGTGTGTACCGCCACAGCTTAGTACGCTTCCAAAGGCCCTTCCAGAGTATCCCTTTAATGAAGAACTTCTTACCAACCACTACTTCCACACTCCTTAATGCACTGCAGTATGGGATTCCCTTTTACTTACAGTACCTCGCCCACTGGCCGGAGTATTTCATCGTGGCAGAGGCTCCTGGGGGAGAGTTGATGGGCTACAGTGAGTATTACCCGGCGGTCCCGTTCCCGGTAGAAGACACGATTCTAACGTAGGGTTGGCTGTTTTACACTGGAGGACTAGAGGGCTAAGCCCGATGCCTGTAAGCTTCCTTTCCTACCTTTCAGTAGCTCACTGACCGGTCTTAGACATTGCGGTAGCCTAGGGTTAGCAAAACCCTGGCCTGTGAGTTACCTCAATTACAGGTACAAGTCCCCGTGAAATGGAGACAGTGGAAGAAGTACAGATTCAGGTTGTTAAGAATTAGTTGTGTTTTTAGTATGTCAGTAAAAAACTGCTTTCTTAAGTCTGACCCTAGCACTAGATGCAGTGTTGCATTTGTAAGTGGATTTTCAGTGCGAGGAGAGGACTGACTCATCAGCTGGCCCGCCCGAGGAACACTGGAAATGAAACTTCGCTGTTAGCTGCCCTCATCATAGAAATGCCCCACAGTGGTTCTGTGCTCTAAGTCGGTGTGTCTAACTACCCCATGCCGTTCTCTTGCTGGCAGTCATGGGCAAAGCAGAAGGCTCTGTGGCGAGGGAGGAGTGGCACGGCCACGTCACAGCTCTGTCTGTCGCTCCCGAATTTCGGCGCCTTGGTTTGGCTGCTAAGCTCATGGAGCTGCTGGAGGAGATCTCGGAGAGGTGAGACGCTGCTCTTCAGGACTTGCGTGCCCTCCCGTGTCATTGTGCTCTGCTGGACATCTGTAAGGTCCCTCTTCCGGCTGGGTGACTGTCCCGATTTCACACTCCAGCTCAGCCTCACAGCTCCGTCACGTGCGGTGCTGCCCATTTTGCTGTGCTGCCGTGGGGCGCAGGCTGGGGAAGGGGGCACGGCTCGCCGGCAGCAGGCTTCTGCGCGAGCTCTCGGCCCTGGCCACATCTCGCATCCATCGCCCAGGGCAGCAGTAGGTTCAGAGTATCCTAGTGGCCATTTGGGAAAAAATACATCAAAGTAACATGTGTGTATTTCATGTGGAGTTGTGATTACCGTTCATGAGGTGCGTGCCCTCGGTGGGCAGGCATCTGATGGCTCCCCAGCCGCCCCCACTTCCGCGCGCCCCGGTGCTCCTGGGCACGAGCTGTGCGCTTCTCACCCACACCAGCTGCCAGGCGCTCGGCTCCATAAACGCCGTGGCACTGAGAGGCATGCGGCATGGTGGGACGCCGGCTTTGTCACTGCCCTACCGTTTACCGCTGGCTGACAAGCCAGGTGTTGCTGGGTTTTTGTTGGACACGGGAGGTGTCCTGTGGCTCCTGTGAGTTGGGAGAACCTTAATCTGTAGTCGGGGGACTGCCGCCAGGTGACGCTTCCATAGAAGTGGCCTTCTGTATCCGTGGACACCCGCATGACGTGATAGGAGGTGGCCCAGTCACTGAAAGGCGGCTTCCACGGCCTGGTCAGCGAGGAGACAGTGCGCACGTGGCTCTCGCCAGGCCTTGCTTCCTTCTCCAGCGTGGGGCACTTTGGACCGGTAACTGCCACAGACACCGAGCGCGTGCAGCCTGAGCCCCGAGGACGGAGGGGGTGGAGTGGCGGGAAAGGAAGTTGGCTCTGGGCTTTGAGCCTTTCTGCAGTTCTCCCTGCAGCGAAGAAGGAAGGGTGTCTTTTCAAGAGATACAGTTCACACCCCTCATCAGTGACATCCTTGTTGGGAGAGCACCTGGCAGGACAGGGAGATGGGAAATGGGTTCCAACCACTGTGACCCTGCATGTGGGATTTAATGTATGTGTAGATTTCCTCTGTTTGAGTAGAAAACCACTGACTCTCCTTCCCTTCCAGATTCTGAAGCTTCATTACTTTAAGACAGCTGCTAAGGTTTTTAAGGTATTCACTTGTAGGAGTGCTTGTGTGTATGGATTTTTAGTTCATGCATTAAAAATGAAATAGTACATAAATTCCAGAGGACACAAAAAACGGAATTATAAACACTGATGCAAACAAAAGGGAAGTTAAGTTGGTAAAACAGAAAGTATGAAATAAGACTGTAGCAGTGAACCCAGATCCTATCAGTAGTTACAACAGTAAATGTTAATGGACTAACAACTCTAGTTAAGATGGTATTAAGAACCGTATTCTGTTAGTAGGAAATAAGTGTAAGGATTCAAGACAAGGGAAGATTGGAAGTAAAGAAAAATTTTAAATTGTCATCTAAATTGTCATTTAGCCAAAAGAAAGTTGCTGTCCTTATGGTAATAAGTTAAATTGTGTTTGAACAATTATTACCAGATTAAACAAGGTCCCTGCATACAGATAAAAGATTTAATCCATCAAGGAGTTGTAACAATTAAAGATTTTATGTACTCATTGACATAGGTTCAACGTAAAAACCCAAAGCTACAAGGACGGATAGAGGAAATAGTTACCGTAATGGGAGATTCGAACATGCTTCTTTCTCCCAGACAGCCTGACAGAAATTAGCTAAGGGTATAGAGCAAAGGTCAGCGAGTCTTTCCCAGATCAGGCAGTGACTGTTCAGGCTTTGCAGGCCGCCGTGTACTCCTTTTGTTCCTGTTTTTCAGAACTGTAAAAATCACCCTTAGCCCAAAGGCAATACAGAAACAGGTTGCAAGCCTTTTTTTAAAGGATTTCAGTCAGTAGCCAGATCTCTTTCTGTAAAGAAATGAGGCTTTTCTGGAAATTTTCAGTGAATATTTAAGAAATAACTACTGTAAGGTCACTGTGTTACTTTCTCATTGTTGAGACAAAATACCTGACACCCAAAGTTAAAGAGGAAAAGGTTCATTTAGCTCACAGTTTATAGAGGTTTCAGGCCATCGTCGGCTGGCTCCAAGGCAGGGTGGCACGGCAGACAGACATCCCAGAGGAGAAGCAGTCCACGGAGGGCAGAAGGCAGCACAGCAGCAAGGGGTGCCCACAGCTCTTTCTGTCCCTTATGTCTCATCCAGGCTGCTCAGGGCGGGCAGCTCCCACACCCTTAATCCTCGTGCTTCTGGGCCTTGCATTGCACCGTGAACGGACCCCAGTGTCACACTCCTCTGAAACACCCACCTGTGACCGCATGAGGCTTTGGGGGACCTCCAGACACAAACTGTAACAGTCACTTGTTATGCAAGAACAAGTGTCTGGGAGCATTCTGCGGCTTACCTTTAAGGCTGGGGTAACCTTGATAACACTTCCTGACTGCAAAATATGGGAGGGAAAATGTGAGGAAATCTCCTTGGCTGCAGAAATCCCGGAAGGACCACAGCAAGATGGGCTAAGCGATGTGTAAGGAGGAGAATGCATCAGGAGCCAAGGATGTTTCAACCTGAGACTGAGGAGCAGCTGTCAGTTCATTAACACATGCACAACAGGCCGTCATCTGTATGGCTTTCTGCCGGTGACGGTCCACGCACACCTGTCCCACCAGGCGACCTTTTACTGAAAAAAGTAAAAAGACTGACAAATGTGATTAGATCCTTTTGTGCCACCAGTGGTACAGGCTTCCCAATGGGACAGTCATGTGTGGACCACCAGGGGGTTCAAGCCAGTGGGAACGTGTTAAATGCAGTCAATCTGGTACAATCCAGTATTTATTCTTGATAGAGACTGTTAGCAAACTAGCAAATAGAAGTGGAGTGTAACTACCAAAAAACCTCATCTATTTTACAGGTAAGATCATACAAATAGTACACAGAAATCTACAAGTAAATATTTAGAAGTAGCAAAAATAAGGCAGTATAAAATCAAGTATATATTGATACACAAAAACAGTAAAATACAGAAGAACATGCCACGGCAGTGGCATTAACAACTACATGCTAAGAAAAGTCATGCGTGCCGAGTGTGAGCTCTGATGTCTGTGGAACTCGATTACTGACAGACACTTCAGTAGCCTGCATGTGTGGAGTGACTGTGGATTAGGGGACATTGCAAACTTGGAATGGGCCACACGTGCAATGTAAGTGTGGTCAAAATCCCAGGTATTTTTTGTGGACTTGTTAAGCTGACTCTAAAACATGCAAAATAAGAGGCAAAATAGTCTTGGAATAACAAAATGAGTGGGTTTGCCCCTCCAAATAGCAGTGTAATGAACGAGACTACCTCGGGCAGCTGTCAGGACCAGCAGAACACAGTATGAGAAACAGACCCAAGCACAGACCATTTGGCTGCACCTCAGGGGGCTGGCGGTGCAGGGCCATGGTTGTAGAAACAGCCTCTTCAGTACAGGCTGTCCACGGGGAGGTTTCCCGGGTTTCTCCGCTTGCCATACACAGGTCCGTTCCAGATGCGTGAAAATCCTAGATGTGAACAGCAAAACTCAGCAGCTCTGAGAACATACCGCGCATGAGTCTGATCTCAGGGCAGAAAGAACTCCTTAAGCAGGTGATAAAAGGTGTTGAGTGTAGGGTTGGGGATCTAGCTCAGCGGTCTAAGCGCCTGCCTGGCAAGCGCAAGGTCATGAGTTCAATCCCTGGTGCCGCAAAAAAAAAAAAAAAAGGTGTTGAGTGTAAAGGGAAGACTCATACTTAGCTTTAACTAGAGTAACTTCAACAAAAGATACCGTAAAGATAATGACAAGGCACAAAGTGGGAGAAGATACACAATGCTAAGTATCAAGAATACATAGGGATCTGCAGCAGGAGGCAGGGAGCAGTCTCCAGTCAGATGTGGTGCCCTCAGCTGAGCAAGCGGAAGACGCTGCCCGGAGACCCCTGGTGCTCTGGGTCAGGACCAGCACCTGGGCGTCAGAGCTTTGCCATCTCCACAGCGGTGAACATGTGCTGTGCTGACTCACTCGTAAGATGTGTGTGACAGTTACTTTGACATAAAATACAGTCATTTAAAAACAGCAGAATTATAAAACATGTTTTGGTTTATCTTTAAAGAAAATGTATTACAGCTTTTGAAAACTGCATGAAAAACATCTTTTTTTAAACCACAAAATAACTGTCATAAATCCTGAACAATAAAAGTTACTATTACGATGTAGTCAGCAGCAAGACCCTGTTATTACCATTCAAAGCAAAGGAAAGAACATGTTTTTATAAAACTAGGCAGCTGTTACTTCCTTAGGCGCTGACCTTCTGCCCTGTCCTTCTCTCTCTAAAGAAAGGGTGGGTTTTTCGTCGATCTCTTCGTCAGAGTGTCTAACCAGGTTGCAGTCAACATGTACAAGCAGCTGGGCTACAGCGTGTACCGGACGGTCATAGAGTACTACTCGGCCAGCAACGGGGAGCCGGATGAGGATGCGTACGGTAAGCACCGCCTGCAGCCGACTGGAACTCATTTCCCTCGGATCTGGCGGAAGTTGGGGATAAAGCTCTCTGGGAGACTTTTCCTATACATTTTAAATCTGACACAGAATGCTGTGCTGTTTGGGTGCTTACGTTAAACCCTGCTTTGTCACAGATATGAGGAAGGCGCTTTCCAGGGACGCCGAGAAGAAATCCATCATCCCCTTACCCCACCCGGTGAGGCCCGAGGACATTGAATAACCTTGGGCAGTGGCTCTTAGGCAGACCGATGTCCGGGCAGTTGATGGACAGTGTTTTCATTGGATAATCTTGGAGCTCTTAGATTAAGAGAAAAGTAATCATTTAGGTCTTAAAACCTTTAAGAAAGTGTTATAAACTGTATTTTAAATCTCATTTCTAGTTAGCAGTATCATACCTATTAAAGCTGTTTGCCATAATGAAATTCAATCAAGGCCACTAGGTCAGGACAGTTCCACTGTCGCCATTCACAATGTCCGCCGTGTGCCAGGGAAAAAAAGACTGCTCTGACTTCCTCCATTCTGTGCCTGAGAGTCACTCCTGCACGTGTATATTTATTCTGTTTGAACTGTTGAAGCTTTAAAAGCATATATGAAATGTATAAATCTTAAGATGCTTAATAAAAGACATTGCCGACTGAGTGTCTCTTGGACATCTGCTGGTCATTCACATAACTAAATCCGGATGTGTAGTTTCTCACATTGTTTCTATACTGAACATTTTTAAAGTGCACATCAGAAATAATCCCTGCCCAGGACGTTTGAACTTACTGCATGTATTTTCATACTGTTGGTCCTGAATTGTTTTCTCCTCTCACAGTAGTTTGCTTAAATCCTGCCTTTCTTAAACAAAAAACAAAGAAACAAAAAAAAACCCTGAGAGTTTTTGTTTTAAAAGAAGCAGAACTCATTCTTAAAGGCAGGCCATGTACAAATCATTAGACTTTAGTAGGCCTGCTGTCTATTTTCACACCTGTAGTAGAGTCCATTGTGTAACAAGAGAAGAGCGCATGTGCAATGGGTCACTTCTTTTACTTTAGAAGGACTTGTTTTGGCGGAGTTAAGGATGGGAAATAAATGATTCTTTTATGTGTCCTTTATACATATTCCTTTATATGTCCTTTATGTGGACACTAGCACACTGACTCTCTCTTCTGGAGCCGTGCAGTGTAAAGAGATGCTGCTAGGGCTAGGATGGCTGGAACTTAGGGACTGTTTTCATCTCACCCCTTGCCCCTGCATACTCACAAAGGGTATTAAATCAGACTGTCCTACTCACTGACCGAAGACTCAGTACTTGATAGAACCATTGACACCCTGAGCCTGAATCCAGGCCAAGGACTTTTTTTTTGAGGGAGGGTCTTGCTATGTAGTTCAAGCTGGGCTTGAACTTGAGCCAATCCCTCTGCCTCAGCCTCAAGTGCTGGGATTACAGGCGTGCGCCACCTCGCCCAGCAGGCCAATGATTAAAGCAGAGAGGCCCAAAAGACTTATCTGAAGAATCGTATTTTTGTCTGCCCTCAAACACTATCTTACTTTCAAGACAGAATTTACACTTTATTCCTTTGGATGAAGATACTTGCATATTCAATACATTTACTCATTAATGGTGCTAAGAGGGAAAAAAATCTTGAAAATACAGTTGCATTTTTTGTGAATAAAACAAAAACTGAAAAATACAGGGCAGGTTAAAGGAAACGATGTCAGATGAGTTTTTCTGCTGGAGAAGGTGAGCGTGGCAGCACGTCTGGTAGCGTGCTCACCTGCACTAAGCTTCTGTTTCGAGCAGAGGCCCCGTAGGTGTTGCCCCGTGCTCCAAGTCAAGGGCAGGCTCAGCGTGCCAGGAGACACGAGCAACGTGGAGCGGCGAGCAGCCCTCCGGGCAGCCTGCTGTGGAGTCGGCGCACAGAAGCGTGAAGGCTCCAAGAAGCCCCGCTGTAAGGAGACTCAATTAACAGCGTATCAACTTGAATCTGGGAGTTCCCAAACTTACTTGAAGATGGGACATCACTTTTTACCGGACTTGTATAGAGGTTTAAAAAGCCATTGTTCTTTAAGCAAGCTATTACAAAGCCCAACTGGTTTGGGTAACTGATGGTAGTATGACAAACCCGAAAATGTTCTTGGTTAAAAAAAGAAAACGTTTTTCAGAAATACAGTCACTGTAAATTACTTTCCAAGTAGT
This sequence comes from Cuniculus paca, assembly GCA_004365215.1. Lineage (NCBI taxonomy): Eukaryota > Metazoa > Chordata > Mammalia > Rodentia > Cuniculidae > Cuniculus > Cuniculus paca. The sequence goes on from RJWT010000102.1 coordinate 23,487, forward strand.
GTTTGAAACAGCCCTTCCTTAGCACAACTGACACTATTAAAAGGAAAGGATATTTAGCTGTTAAGAATTAACTTAAGTGCACTCAGCTCCATGAAGAATGAACACACATAGAAACGGCACGACGAGCATTTGTGATACACCACATACATTCCCTCTCTAACCTTCCAAATGTGCTGTCACAGTACTGGCCCATCTTACGTACGAGGAAACAGGCAGGATACACCATCACTGCATGCAGTGTTGAGAACGGATCTCGTCTGTGACAGTGAAGGCAGTAAATTTAGAGGTTTCAGATGAAAACATATCTTTAGGAAGCAGATAATCAAGAGAAAACTACACCTGGAAAATTGGAGCATAACCTGAAAACTTCCTTTAAGAAAGACTGTGAGTCTGCAGGCCCACCTATCAGAGATGGTGAGCGTTACCTTAACCAGACAACCTAAGGCAGGGTGCGGGCAGACGGAGCGGTGTGCAGTCACAGAAGTCCAGCAACCCCCAGTGAGCCCAAGAGCACTTAAAAATTACTCAGCAGTGCCAGAGATTCCAAGCAATTCTTTCTAGCAAATATAGAAATTTCCAAGAGTCGTAAGTGCTACAAACTATTAATTTATGAAAGTAATAAAACATTTATCAATATGAAAACGATCAGGATTCACTCTCATCAACATCCTTATCTGGATCCTGCTCAGCAGCCTCCTTTTCCTGCTGCTGTTTCTTCCAGAGCTTGGCCATGGCCAGCAGCTTGAGGTTGGGCTGGTTGGCAGCGTCCTCGGGAAAGATGTAATCATAGTATTCTTCCCAGCCGGCGTCGGACTGCAGAGACAAAACAAGAGTAAGCAAGCACAGGCTCAGATACTCAGGTTTCAGAGTTCTGATTCAAGTTCTCATTTTACAAAACAACACGAAAACCTCTTACAGAAGCAGCAAAAGCTGGGCCCGAAGACCGGGAGTGAATAAGCAGCCGCTGGACAGTGGTGGCTGTCACTGGTGCTCACGAGAGGGAACTGAAAACCCGGGGGAGGCTAAGCACAGCTCCTCCCTGTCAACCACGACAGTGCCTCCAATGCCATCTCGCAGTCTCGTGTTTGAAGGTTAGCGTTTAGAGCGTTCCGTGGAGCGTTTACCCTGCAGAGCCTTAAACCTGTGCATCGCTGCCTCATCTCCTGCCTCCCCTCCTCTCCAGATGCCTACCCATGTGATTCCCCAGCTGCTCTCACAGCCGTGCCCCGCACACACAAACAGCTGTGGACAGGATTTTTTCTAGCCCCCCCACCTGCTGTGCGAGCTGCCAGCAGTGCGGGCCAGCCTACCCAGCCCCTGCGCACTGGCTCCCCTACTTCCTGCTGCAGACTTCCTGTTACTGCTGTAGAAGCAGAAACCAACAGCAGGGACGGCCCTGCTCAAGCATCACAAGTAGCCTCTGCCAGCCCTCCCTGTGCGTCCCGGCTGTGTCCTGTCCCCGCTACTTGCTGGCATCCTGAGGCTACAGAAGCCACAGAAGAGCACAGTTGTCAAAGCCGAAAGCCTTGGCCTCCAGGGCTCGGCCCTTACCCCGTCGTCAGCCTGGACCTTTCTTCTCTTCTTGACTTTCTCCGGCATGAGCTTGTCCACTCTGTCCTTGTCTGACGCGGTCCCAAACTCATCCTCAAAGCCTCGCCACGATTCCAGCAGCATGAGCCGCTCCTCCTTTTCCTCGCAGTTCCGCATGCTTTTGTTGGCTTCTTCGTAGATCTGTCTGCATTTAGCAACGCTTCCTTCGCTCCCCGAAGACAACTCAAACTGAGCAAAGCTGATCCATACCTTAGAACGAAGGATTTTGGAGCCACGTTAACCACAGTGATGTAACAATAATAATACAGTTAATAAATTCATGACATGCGAACACAACATGTTCGTTTCTAGAGTTCCACACTGAATAACGCTTCATTCCCGAGTTCTGAAGCAACAGTCTGCTTTTATATGAATTAGGTGCTGGACAGCCTCTAGATCCTGGAAGGAGTTTATCTTCTCTGTCGTGTGATATCCAAGATACTCACATGCAGTGTAAACAATGACCTACGATAAGCTTTAACATCCCAAAGTCCTCCCAGACTCAGGTTCTTTTCAAAAGCAAGAAAAGTAATTGAAAATAGATTTTTTAAACACTTAAAATTCAGAAATACTGTATTTTTTTCAGTACTGAGGATGGAAGTGAGATCAAAAACCATCTACAAAGCACAGGGTACCTTGACATGCTGTGTCCGTTGCAGCAGCTGCCGGTAAAGATTTCGTGTTCTTTCAGTTTCTTCCTGTTCAATCTCAAAGTCAATGTATGACTTCCAAAGCACCTAAGAAAGATAACTTAATAGGTCATCCCTGCATTTGATTCAAAAGCAGCATGTCCCATCCAGACCACAGCTAACTGCCATCTACATGCAAGAGGCTTTTATTGCCCGACAGCCTGACAAAAACATGGCTGGCACTCTAGGGTACAGGGAAAAAGGTCTTGCATTCAATTTGAAGTTCTTTTATAGAGTTTTTCAAATGTTCAACTCAAAACTTGAGATATTTGAGTCCACTAGGTAGTTTCATGATCCTGCAAAACACAATTAACTTCTGAGGAAAATTAGGCTCAGATTAGCTGGTGTGTATGTCCTTGCCTCATAGGTGTGCCTGTCGGGGCATACGACTGAAATGACTTGTGGCCTGGACCCCTGGGAGTGGGCTGTCTGGGGGACCCCTGCGGCCCACAGCTGGGGCCAGCAGTACACAAAGCTCTGACCTGCTGTTGTCAGGGCCTGAGCCCTCAACTCGAGGGCACATCCTATAAGACCCAGTAAGGCTGTGTGGGTTCAGGTCACCTGTGAGATTCAAGTAGGCCCTAGTGGTGGTTTGGCGCCACCGTGTGGCTCAAGCTAAACCCGTGCTGGGCTGGGACTCCATGACACAGCCAGCAGCGGTTCCAGGACAGCAGGGCTCAGCAGGAGCCTCTTGTGGGCCCAGTCCAGGCAAAACTGTCTGAAAACGGAGGGATGTGCACTCCTCGTCCCCAGCCACGGTCTCCAGGTGAGGCTGCCGTGCCTGGGTTTCTTTCCCTCCTGAGGCTTCCCAGAGCAGGGAGGGAGCTAATCCTGTCCCCCTTACAGCCCAATGCATCCTGGCTGTCGACCCTCCTATCCTACAGACAAAAAAACCCCAGTCTGACAGGAGCAGCTGTAGATTAGATGAACATCTGTACACCCGAAATGCACATTTAGATGGCTGTCTACAGGACCACCAGGGAAGTGGCTAAAACAAAATGAGGTTCCACCGAGGCCCTCACCTCCGGCATGTCTAGGCGTGGCTGGCTGATGGCCAGTTCATAGATGGCCCGTGCCCTGTCAATGTCGCCAAGGATGGTCTCCAATTCTGCAAATTTAATCCAGGAGGTACAATTTTCAGGTCCAAATTCCAGGAACTTTTCATAAAGCTTCCGGCATCTGTCGAATTCTCGAAGCTGCAGCTCCAGTTCTATATAACCTTTAAATAACTTGTTCTTTGGACATTTGCCTATGGCCGTTCCCTGGAAAATAAAATGGCCAGGCCACTGTGATGTCTTCATGGGGTCAATGGGCACGGGCACTGTCACTGTCTACGTCCTAGACAGGGGCTGCCCACTGCTGAGGACACACCCTGCAAGGTGTCACAGCAGGTTGTTCTGTCACCTGGGGCATTGATCACACTGTTGGTCTGGACAGGAGACCCCAGGAAACCTCTTGCATTGATACAGCCAACAAGGCCCAGGCTCACTGGCGCGTGGCCAGCGAGAGGTAATGCTCCCAATTTAAACTTCTTTAAACAGAGATTCCCTACGAAACATGGATTTCAGGTCTGGAAAACCCCTTTTAAATAAAAAGGGAATGAAAGAACAGACCTGACTTCCTGCCCGAGCCCAGGGCGAGTGGCTCATGTGAAGAACACTGTATTTAAACAGCATTTGACCTCATTCAGAACTGTTGAACAATCAACAAGAGAAAGGTGCATCTCATACGCCGCTGCTTTTGCACAGGGTCAGGTGAGTCTGAGGGCGGATCTCCTAACAGCTGTAGACATTCAGGGCTGAGCATGTGCTCACTGCTCTGGATCACTGAAATGATTCAAGCACTGCCACCCTGTGTCTTTGCAAGGGCTGCTTGTTTTAATAGCTGTTGTTTTTAAATAGGAATTATAAATTTATAAGCACTAGGATTCTAATTTCCTTATAGAATTTTATGAGGTATCGTCATTGTTACTTACCAAGGCTCGTCTGGCAAACGGTAAATTTTTCTGTCTTATTTCAAACTGTGCATAATATAACCACATTTTGGCAAACGTGAACTAGAAAACACACACACAAAGAGACTGATGTTACTGTATGTCACGGTGCAGCAGCCTTGACTACACAAGGCCCTCGTCCTGCGTCTATCCCAGGAAGGCAGCTTGGGGATGCTTCCAGAGCAGGAAACACGTTTCCTTTCTCAAAGCTGGGAAGCACAGCAGTGCTGACATCTTGGTCTACCCGGAAAGGGCGCCCATTCACCCGCACATGCGTGCGTGCGCCAAGCCACCTGCAAACCCTGCCCTGCGTCTCCACCCACACTGCGCTGTGTCTTCCTCCTCCCACTCTCGCCATTCAGCTTTTCCCACTTCCTCTGAGTCTCTGCAGGGTTGGCGCTATTATTCACTATTTTCAGAGGTTAAGGGGCACATCTCGTTCTTATTTATGTTTTCCCTGGTGCTGAGCACAACAGTAAATAAATAATGTCATTCCCACATACCGAGAGGATTTTAGCTGGGTTAAGATTCAGCACTTTCAAGCATGCATACCTTTTTGTGTGGAACTAGTTCCAGAGTAGCTCGATAGACCTGTCTTGTCCTTTCAGGATCCTGTATCAGGATAAGAAAATTTCACAGAATACTGAAGTCTGTTGCTAAGCCTAATTCTATTAATGCCAGTAAAAACGTGTGCTCCCAACACTGAATGTTTGCTCAAGGTGCTACTGCCGAACACTGACTCCGTTTACAGTCAGGAGTGGGAACTGCCTTTGGCCATCAAACTTTAAGAGTCACCAACAATAAAGCCATCAAACTCTGAATGCTTCTTAGCAGAAAGGCCTTTTGCCTGATGGAAAGAAACAAAGATGTTTTATAGCCTGATACCAAGAAGAGGAGGTTGGTTAATCTTTACCTGTTAGCCAATTTCTGAAAACGTCACTTTTTACTGAGAGCAAAAATATGGACTCTAGCTGTGGGCCTTATTTATGAGGGTACCCAGGAAACTGTATGTAATTGAGGAAGGTTTGGTTCATTGATCCCTTTCAAATTCCAGATTGCATCTTGTGCCTCAAAGTTTAAACCGTAGGAGACAATCCGTCCCTATCCCATCCCACCCCCCGCCGCCCCAGTTTGAGTTTCTTAGTTGCCCAGGTAATAACAGTTCCTGTTCCAGTTGTTTCTCTTAGAAACAGCTGTCACTGTGATGCACTGTATAAAGCAATCCCCAGCCGACAAGCCATGCTGCCTCTGTACTTCCTGCTCATCTCGTATGAGCCCTAGACCACAGAGACCGGGGCCCGATATTCTGGGAATGATCCTGATCAGTGCCCATAAATAAATCTGCCTCCAATCCTGGGTGTCCTTTCTGCATTTCTGCTTGCCGTTGCAAAATAACAAGATAAATCAAAAACCACCTTTACCCAGAATAGGCACCGAAAGACCACAGTGTCATGAGAGGGGCCTGTAAGAACATACAACTCAAATGCCTTTGCTTTCCGGGGACTGTAACTAGCACCACAGAGGGGCGCTGAGTTCACAGGCAGCGGCATCTCACCTTTGCCTCCAGCTCCTCGTAGAGCGCGTAGTTGATCCACAGGTAGATGTAGCGCTTCCAGTGCCGCTTCTCGGGGATGGGCGGGACGTTGGCGATCGCTCTCTCATAGACTTCACGCACAGTCTCCGCCTCCGCGTCACTTTCTACCAAGCGCAAGTAATCGAACCACGCGTCGTAATTGTGGGGATTGGCCTGGAGATGAGCGGCTCCTCAGTGAAATGAAACTAAGAGCTCTACTGCCAGCTACAGGCACTGAAAGGAGGGCCAGAGTCTCTTTCTAGTGAGTAATCTGTGCCCTAGATTCTACCCAGGGTCTCAAAAACACCACTCCTGAGACTGTATAAACAGAAGAGAAAAAGGAACACAGAGGCAGGGCGCTGGCTGGGAGTCCCTGAGCAAAGCCCCGCCCCAGAGTCAGGACCCCCAAGATGACTACTCAGTGCTGAGATACCTGTCTTAATATTAATGCATTTGTTTGCATAAATGACGACCTCGTGTTTATAATGACAATGGAATTACCGTTACAACTGTCAACCCTGCTTTTCCAACTGCTAAGTGACTTCTCGAGCGTAGTAGCTCATTACCACCTGATTTAGCCCCAGCCCCTCCTGCTCTTGGAGGTCCTGAAAGTCCTCTGGTAAGCACACGTGTTTTGCTTCAGCAGAACCGTGCAGGCAGACTGCAGCAAGAAGTGCTTTAGAGAGAACGCTGGGGATGGGCTGGGGCCAGCACGTGGCTCTTGTTCTGCAGTTAGGCCAGAGGTTTGGGGTCAACCTCGACGCCTCCACTCCACCTTCTTCCAGAACCGCACCCAGGTCCACACCGTTTGCTTGCGCACCATGGTACGAAGCGGCAAGCACCCCAAGGGACAGACAGCACCCCCGGCAGGGCCTCGTACCTTCCCCAGCACCGCCCACGGCAGATGCTCTGCCAGCGGGGCCTCACCAGCAGCCCCCCCCCGCTACCCTGCCACCCTGGCCGCTGCCCCTGCCCTCGCACCCACCTTCACTTCCTCCTCATACTGGAACCTCCGCTTGCTCACAATGATGTCCTCAATGCCCCGCCTGTCGCCAAACTTCTTCTCGAAGATGGTGTAGTTTTTAAAGAGCTCCTGGGCCTCGTGTTTTGGGATTCTATCCAGGGCGTACTTGTAGATGACGCGCACCCTTTCGAACTAGAAGCAGACGTCACAGTTAGCGTCCATGACACACGGTGCGCTCATTCTGGACACAGCCTGGAGAATGACTGCACCACCATGACATGACTTCTGAGTCAGATGCTGGGCAGTGACATGAGATTTCTCTTCTGTCTGCCTGAAGGCGTCTGTCGGACAGGACTGCACTACCCCCGAGCTCCTCGCACCATGCTGTCTGCCGGGCGCGGCCAGCTGGAGGTTAGGGGCAGAGCTCTTAACAGGACCTGGCTGACCATCCTTTCCACCCGCGGGGACTTCCCAGTCTGAGCAGGCGACACCAGAAATCACATGTGCGCACACCAAGCGCAGGGGTCCTCTGTTTCCTCCTCTCCCTTCCCTCCTCACTCCTCCAACGCTTTAACACAGCCCTACCTTCCCTGCCCGTGCCGGTCTCATGCCATCTTTATTTTATGAAAAAACAAAATTTCATAACCAAATATTAAAGGAGTAACAAGTTACTAAACCATGATCATCTTCAAAGCAGTACCTGACATAAACCAAAAAGATTCCAATGCATAAAAGAAACATAACAAACTTTCTTTTCCCCCAAGATAAACTAGTACTGAAAATGAACCATGTCAGCACGCACAGTGAAATGTTTCTATGCCGAACCACATCGGTCGGCTCCCCGGCCTCACCTGGCTCTGCCTTTACTACCTCCCTGCCCAGGACGCATTCTCCAGAGGCAGCTGGGGAGCTCCCTAAAATCTGAAGTGTGTCTATCACACTCGCCTCTGCGGTTTGAAGGCTTAACTTTCAAAGACAACAGAAATCAGACAGTTGCAACACACCGCACAGCACTCAGCTCCAGCCTACAGCCCCGCCACGGACGCGTGCTGCTCGCGCTATGCATCGTCTAAGGAGGGAATGACGGCGGGAAGAGCTCACTGTGCGCCGTGTCACCTTTCCTAAGTGGCCCTGCAATGCAATCGTTTTGAAGTGCTTACTTCTTTCTGATTCTCTTCAAATTTGGCAAAGGCGACATACAGGTGTTGGTCCATATGCTCATCTCCGAAGAACTCCACTGCTCTCTCGTACACTTTGCGGGCATGGGCGAAGTAAGCGTGTTTCTCCTCAAAGCGGGCGTACTTGATCCAGTTCTTCACGTCAGGGTGCACGAGGACGAAGCGCTCATAGATGGTGCGGGCCCGCTCCACCTCCTTGTACCTCAGCTCAAAGTTGATGTATGAGTGCCAGGCCTGCTCCTCGGGCTGCCACTCCATCCAGCGCTCGAACACCTGCCGGGCGCCGGGCACGTTGCCCAGCATCTCCTCCATGTACGTGTACTTGTACCTGCGACAGAGCCGCCCGAAGACAGCGGTCAGGGGACTTAGGGAAATGCGATCTTTGGAATCTCTAGTTCTTCCTGTGTTAAATGTAAAGAAGAGGAGAGTTTTATCTTGCCTAACCTTAAATCAAACATGTTCTCTTATTTCAACATAAACCTGAAAAACGATGCACCAATGTGGAAAAAAGGGCTTTTTTTCTTAAAAATTGCATAGTTTGTTGGGCGTGGTGGCAGATGCCTGTAATCTCAGCACTCAGGAAGCTGAGGCAGGAGAATTGTTGCCAGTTCAAGACCAGCCTGGGCTACACCGTGTGCTCAAGGCCAGCCTGAACTGCATAGTGAGACCTTGTCTCCAAAAAAAAAAAAAAATTAAAAAATTGCATAGTTCAACAAGAAGTTTCTTACACACACAAGATTACAAAGTTTTAGCTTTGATTACTTAACTATTAAATATTAGGATGACTTAATAGACTATGAGACATTAAAAAGCATTTAGAGTATGTTTAAAGAAAATGTAGGGTGTTAAATATACACAATGATGGTAACTACGTAAATAAAATAAAGACAGACATGTGGGAGCTTTTCTAGTCTACAAAGGCTGTTGGTTAGGTGAGAAACGTACCAGAACTGGTTGACTCGCGGCAGAGTTGTGATGGCCCGGTCCCAGATGTTTCGAGCATGGTTCACTTGTCGGTTCTTCATTTCCATTTCTGCGTATTTCAGCCAGAGTGTGATATTTCGATAGTCTACATCTAAAGCGCGCTCGTATATGGATCGAGCCCTTAAAGAAGATTTGGAGGGCATGAGAAACAGTACACATAACATATTAGCAGTTTTTTCAGGCTCTCTGCACCTTATTGGGCATCGACCACAGACCCAGCTCTGGGGATAAAAGGCAAGCACATAGGATACTCTCCAGTAGCTTACGAAGTCCACTAGAATGACAGACAAGCATGGAGCTATAACACAGTGTAACAGACATGACCCTCAGACTCTGCACAGGAAGCAGAACGGAAGAGATGTCTGGAGGAAGTCTTAGGTGTAGGCAGCGCCAGAATCAGGAACTTGAGGGGAGCTGGCGCTGGCCAGGAGGCCGTGCTGGGGGGAAGGGTGCTGCTGCACAGCGCAGCACAACCAGTGTCACGGCAGGAGGAATGCTGGCTCCGGGAGGGGCAGGTTCCCGGGCACAGTGGCAGCAGAGGGATGAGGGCGAATCCAGAAGGGCTGGGCGACTAGGAGGGCCAGGTTGCAATTTTCTTCTCACTGGCTGTTGATTTCCAGCAGAGCACTTTTATTTTTAAAATCTCAGTAATACAGAAAACCGACAAATACAGCAGCAGACTCCACGCTTCTCTATGTACAGAGTGCTAGCAAGACCCTCCCGCCTCATCCCCTGACCATCATTTCAGTGCTGGAGGTTTCTCAGAGGCACGCTGGGGTTCCACAGAACGCAAGCTGACAACTGCCACCAAAGTCACGCTCTCCAGCTCATGCCTTAGCTTTTTCTACTTATTTAATCTGTTACTGTATGACATCTTTGCACATGAAATTACACTGTCAGCAATAATTTATTTTTCTAAGTGTTAGTTTATGATATCTATATATACAAAATTGCACACTCAATAATTTTACCTTTGAATCTCCTTTAGACTTTCTTCCCATTGTGCGTACTTTATCCAGTTACTAATCACAGTCCTGTTTTTTCTTATGTTATCTTCAAAAGTCTGGAGAAGCCAGAAAGGTCAAGTTAATGGAAAAAATGACTACAAATGACACCACTCTTTGTCTATTGTGAACTTCCTAAGAAAATATTCATTTTGTTTTTATTTAAGAGAAGCTGCATGCAGGAATCCTTGAGGGATAAGCAATTACAGCTGTCACTCACAGGTTACTTTACAGGTTACAGTCATAGGTGTGTTTTAAAGTCTTCCGTGTAAAGAGAAAACTGTAACTATAAAGAATTAGCAAAATTGTTGCTATTTTCTCCTGTTGCTCATGACAGCAGATATTTTAATATGTTCAAAATTCTTCTGAAGCACATTACCTTTAAATCCTCTTAGTAATTCTTAGAACTGTATACATATTACATTGAAAATAACAAGAAAACACACTGGCATTAGTGGTTTAAAATAATCCATACTCTAGAGGTTGAAGCAAAACCCACAGCTCCTCAGGGCTCTTTCCAGGAGACAGCTCTTGAAGCCCAGAAGAAGCTCTGCCAGGTGCCCTGTACAGCTCTCTTCCAAGTGTCACTGATTCCATCTGTCAAACTGCCACCCGTCTTGGTTCAGCACCAAGTCTGTCTCTGGCAGACTTACTTTCTTTTAAACAGACAACTCATGACATATTTTATGCCATTCAGTGAGATGCAGTAACCAGAGTTATGCTATTCAAGTGGTTAGAATAATCATCTTGTCATATGCTACAGATCACACCAATTCAACAGACTGAAAGATCCCGAGCAGACTGACCTTCCTTTTCCTTAGCTTGTAGTCATTTAATTCTTCTTCGTCTGTGATCTTTTGCTGAGGTGGAGGTGGGAGCAGCTCAAGTTCTCTTTCTTTGGCTTCTCTTAAGAGCTGCTCGGCAGTTATCTGTACTTCAGCCGGGGCTTTGTTTTTCACCTTTTAATAAAGAAGACAGGTCTATTTTTGGTTGAAGCTCCTTGCATAGGGTTTTAGAAAGTTGAAGAAACAAGCATATACTTTTTGTGATGTGAATTTAAGTGTGACTACAGGAGGTCCTTTATGTATGACATATTCGCATTCCTTTATGAGACTGATTAAAATTTATTTTTCCCTTATACATGCTATCTATTATAGTTAAAAGCCTTGAGAGAAAAAGGTGGCAAGAATAAAAAAGGACATTTTGCCTTTTAGATGAGAATAACAAACTCTATGGCTATCTAGGTAAAACTCTCACTAGAGACCTTGCTTTAGCAAGATGTAAACGGCTTCTTATCCATTCCAACCTCTATTTACAGAATTCTTCAACTTATTTTAATACTCCTAGTGGATGACTTGGTTGGGTTCTTCATATCATTTTAAGTTGATTGACTGACTGACTGATGACAGGGTTTCACTCTGTAGTGCAGGTTGGCCTCGAACTCACTTCGATCCTCCTGCCTCAGTCTCCTGAGTGCTGGGATTATAGGTGTGCACCACCATGCCTGGTATTTTAAATCAATTTAAACTTATTCTGTTCCCATCATTAGACTCTAAGCTTCTTGAGCTCTCAGAGCTATGCTGTCCAACACAGTGGCCCCCAGTCATTCAGTGAGGCCAACCTGGGGCCGTAAGCATAAAACACACACTGGCTTGTAAAACATCGTATACAAAAAAAGAACAAACTCTCATTAAACTTTTATATCAATGGCATGTTGAAATCATTTTAGATATACTAGGTTAAGTTAAAATATATTACTAAATATATCACCTGGTTTTGCTTTTTAAATCTGGCTATGAGACAAGTTTAAATTATGCATATGGTTGGCACATGATTTTTGTTGAACCAGTGGTGCCCAATAAAATTTTATGGAACTGAAAAACCAGGTACGGTGGTGCAGGCCTGGAGTCCCAGCTACTGGGGGTTGGACCATTGCAGCCTACAAGCCAAAGCCCCCCAGGCAACATGGTGAGACTATATCTCAATCAAAAAAGTACTTAAGAAACTGACTTGTAAGAAATGACTATGCCATGTGTGAAATGATGATGATAGCTCTTATTTAATGAGCACTAAGTGTTGTAAAAGTCATCTAAACGAGGTACCCAAAGGTCAAGCTCAAGGGAGCTCTGGGCCGAAAATGACAGCCTGGAGGAAAAGCATCTGTTAACGCTGAGCCCCAGGCCCCCCCACACTCATCCCTTGGCCGGCATCGGTCATCGACGAAACCATCAGACAAACCGACAGCTTAAGTAGCTCACATGAGGTCTACTCTCGAACCCCGCACTACCCGCTGGACTAAGTCCCATCCAGCCTTCACTCTGGCTGAAACGCGCCGTCCTGACTGAAGGCTGACTCCGAGGACCCCAGCCAGCGACACCGACGAGGCTGCGAGTCACAGCCGCTCGCGCTTCCCTTGAGTACTGCTGGAGGCGAAGCTCCGCGGAGCGACCCCGCTGCTGCTCCCGAATCGCACTCCGGGAGCCACGACCCCCGGGAATGACAGCGCCCCGGGAGCCACGACCCCCGGCTCTCCCGCCTTCCCCTCGGGCCCGCCCCGGGAGCCTCGGCAACAGCACTCCTTCGCCTGGGCCCTCCCCGCCGTCCCGTGTCGCCTACCTTGGCCACCTTGGGAATTCGCTGCTTCCCGGCCGCCGTGGAGGCCGCCATGTCCCCGAAGCCCACCTCGCGGGTCGCCGCCCGCGCCCGACGCCAGAAGCCCGCTCCGAAGGCTCGCAGACCGCCGAATCCAAACACAGGCTGGGCCCGGAAGCGGAAGCGGAACTCGCCGCTGACCTCTGACGTCACGCCCGCGCCGTGGTCACGCAAGGTTTCCGTGGTAACGGGGACTCGCGTCCTCCCGGAGCCGGGGTGAAGGGAGCCCTCCGGAGTCGCGGAGAGGTGGGTCTGCGGCGCGTCAGGCGTCAGTCTGCGGGACCGGGAGGGCCGGGGGCCCGGGAGAGGAGCCGAGCTCGGGCTGGGGCCGACGGGGCGCCGGGCGGCTGCGCTGGGCCGCGCACTCCCTCCGGTCCGCCGCTCGCCGCCGCTGGCGCCCGGTTCGCACGCCAAGGCTCGGAATTTGAAACGAGGCGAGGCTGGGGATGGCTCTCGGGAGTGGAGCTCGCCTGGAGTGCGCGGGGCCGCACTGCGAACACAAAGCAAAACATTGCCGGAAATACTAGATGTGAGGGAAAAGCGAGAACAAATCAGTGTAACCACGCAGCCCTGTGGTAAAGAAACTGTAAAATTGAGATCATGCCTTCCATACCTAAATTTTCTTAAGTTCAATGTTTTCAAGTGTAAAACAAAGATACTAATACTAATTCTAATACCCCAGGACTGAAGAGAAATTTGTGTAAAATGTCCAGTAAATGTTAGCTGGTGCGGAACTTGACCTACCGTTAGGGACAGAATAACGAATGGTTAACAGAAGTGGTAAAATAAAGTTTTAAAGAGTTTTAGATTCATGGCAAAATTGAGAAGGTGCAAAGATTTCCCACATACCTCCTACCCTGCTCCACACAATCGTCCCCGCCACCAACCTCCTATAGGACAGATTGTTTGTCTTGCATGTCTCAACCATATTTCCCGTTTGCTTCTTTCTAGATAATTTGTTTATAACTGTCTTTATTCATTTCTTCAATCTTATGTTTTAAACTATGCAATTAGTTCAAATATTAAGTCATATTTTCCATTTTAAAAGTTTCTATTCTTTTTTGATAGTGACTTCTTAATTTTTATTTCTGTTTTCTCTATTTCTAATAATTACTATAAGCGTACTTACTTGTTAGACTCCTTTAGAGTCTGTTGTTCTGCTAGCTGGGCTCTCCTGTGGTTGATCTGCAAAGGGAGAGTGCCACAGTTTAAAGACATGTTTATTTCTGCAGGGTCTGGTAAAAAAAATTTTAAAATGGAGGCACTGTCTCCAGTTTTGGAGTCATAACATGAGTACCAAGCTTTCCTTCCTTTGCTTTCTGAGCCAGCATTTCCACCAGGCTGAAGCAGAGACTGGCAGGGGCAAGTTCACTGTAGTTGCTGGGCACAAGGCCGCAGGGCATGGCCACACAGCACATGGCAAGAATGGTTCTGGCTGGTCCTCAGCCCCTATGCCTTGGTGACTGCCTGGGCTGCAGAAATATCTCCAAAGTACCTCTGTTGGTTTTCTCCTTGTCAAATGAGAAGTTATTAAGAAATGAAGAAACTGGTATTTTGGCATCCTCCTATCAGTTTTTGTGAGCTTGAGTGATGCAAGGCTGTCACAGCAGTCAGGTGTGCCTTGGGGTGCTGGTTCAAGCCCTTTGCGAGCTTGCAAAATTGGTGGCAGAGGCCCCTGGACAACTCCTGGCTGTCCTTCTGCTGTCTCCCCTGTATGCCCTCTGCATCACCCCACATTTTGCACCTAACGGTGAAGGTATGTGTTAAGGGCAGCTGAGCTGAGGTTTAGTCTGAAGCCCAGAGGACAATAAGTACAGGGACAGTTTACCCACAGAGCATGCGGGGGACAGGGACAGAGGCTTTGCTGGCAGGAGATGCCTGAGGTCCTACTTCTGAACCAACGTGTGTGTTCTGAGGAAAGTCACTTCACTTCTTGTGCCTTAGTTTCTTCCCCTGATGGAGCAGAAAGAAGCTCAGTCCAGTGCTGTTTCCAGATCCTGCAGCACTCAAGTTTTTTTGGATTATGGAAATAGTAGTTAGATGAAAGTATGTGTTTTATGGGAAAACCATACCTTATAAATCTGTTTATATTCAAAATTTGCCAGAGATGAAATAGGTAGTAGAAGTTGAAATATTGGTCCTCTCTGGAGAAGTTGCTACGAGCCAGCCTTCTGGGGTACAGGGAATGTTCTATATTGTTCTCAGGGCCAACTTGATGCTGAAAACGAATTTCCCTATTTTTAAGCTCACTGATTAGTGTATAATAAGTCCATTTTCTTTAGGGAGGAAGGAAGAGGAGAGAGAAAGAGACAGACAGCCTGAAATACTGAGAGAGAGGTTGAAACCACGTGGTGGCCTTCGGCTCCTGTCAGCTGCATTTCGCAAAGTGTCTTTGTAGAACTTTTCTCCACGGTTGCTGCCATTAGAGATTCTTCTCAGAAAGGATTGGGAAAGCACGTCGCTATTATGGAGTTTCTCAAAGCCTTTAATGGTTGCATTAGTCTTTCCATCACTGTGACAAAATACCAGAGACAATCAGGAAAGGTTTATTTTTGGCTCACAGTTTCAGGGGTGTTGGTCCAAGGCTGCTTGGCCCCATTGGTTTGGGTTGTGCTGTCACTGTGTCTCCTGCTGGGAGTACATGACAGAAGAGGAGGCCTGAAAGCAGAGAGAGAGAGAGAGAGGAAAGGCCCAGTGTCCCAATACCCCCTCAAGGACAGTCCCCAGTGACTTGGCTTCCTTCCGGTATACCTCTCTTCCTAAAGGTTCTGACACCTCCCAGGAGCGCTGTCGGCTGCTGACCAAACACGTGTGCTTTTAAGGGATGCTTCCAACCATAGCAGTGGCCCAGGTGACCCCTGGGGAAGACTTCCTACACATGCATTTGGCCACAGAACTTTTTCGTCTCCAAATATCTCTCAAGACTGCTGTCCTCAAGACCCCAGGGTGGGGAGCTCTATTTGGGAGTTGGGCAGCAACTCTCAGTATTTCCCTTGCACCTCCTGACCACATGCGGTGGGCAGAGTGGATGATTAAATATGCTGGACACTGCATCAGTCAATAAATCCTTTAGTGCTTTTCAATCCTGTTGTTAGAAGACTTTGAAGCAATTTTGTTGAAAACAAAGGAGTGCACTTGTAGGGATTTCTAGACGGGCAAAATCTCACGAGCTTTGTCGTTCAGCGGAGAATCACCATAGCTGGCTTGTGGCGATAGTCAACCCAGACACTCCCAGGGGACGATGTGTCAGGCCAGGACTTGCACACCACATTCTCTCTGACCATGCAAAGATTGAGTTAATGTCCAGTGTCATGAGTCCTATAACTGACAACTTGTCATCTCAGATTAACATGGACTTTTTCTCTCTTTTGGGGACAGGAGACAAAATGTCCATACTCACTTCTCCCAGAGGAAAGGCAGAAGTGGTTCACTGCCGAAGAACAGAATCACAGGATATTTATTGTATCCAAAAACTCATTAGAAAATTTACCCAGAAGCTATTTGGGAGGCTTAATATCATCTATCTTCTGTAAGTACTTAGCGAAGTAAGTTCAAGTGTGTTCATCAGTGTTGTCACCCACTGGGGAGGGTCCCCGCTCCTTCCTTGTGGGACTTAGTGAGAAAGCAGGCAGGCTGCTGCACATCAAAAACATGTGACATGAATGATCTGGGGACAAGAGTCTCTGTGTCCTGTAACCATGTACACATTGCAAGGGTTTCTCATAGGCTTTGGATTCCAGCATCTTGGGTCAGATCTCAGTGGCCCCACTCACCAGTACAGTCACTTGGAACAGGTTAGTAATGTTAGCCACCAGATTTGTCAGGCTCTGTGCTTTGCCAACATTACCTGTCTTAGTGAATTTTCTTGTTGCTGAGACAAAATACCTGACACCCAAAGTTAAAGAATGAAAGGTTTATTTAGCTCACACTTTGTAGAGGTTTCAGTCCATAGTTGGGTGGCTCCAAAGCAGGGTGTCATTGCAAAGGAGAAACAGTTCATGGCAAGAAAAGGGCACCAAAGCAGCAAAGTAGCAGAGAAGCAGCAAGGAATGGCAGCAGCTCTCTTTCTGTCCCTTATATTCTATCCAGGCTACATGCCCTTTGGGCAGACAAAGGCAGACAATAAAAGATAACTCTAGTTACTGTGTTGAAAATGAAAATATAAACTGTTGCAGTGTGCAACAGTGAGCAGTATGGAGGATGGGCGTAGGCCTTCCTATCATCCACACCCAGAACTATTCCAAACCAGTCAGTGGGCTACTTTAGTAATCACACCCCCTTGACCCCAGCACCACACACTCTAGATCCAGCCACCTCTGCTAAGCCATGACCATGTGAGGCTCTGGGGGGACATCTAGACATAGACACAACACTGTCTTACTCAAATACACAACCTAATGTTGAATCTCAGACTGCTACAAAAACAAGAGTAAGTCAAGCCCAATGCTCGTGTGTACAGAGGAAGAAATTAAATTAGAGCAGAAATTAATGCAATGGAGACTAAGAAAACAATACAAAGAATCAATGAATAGAAGAGTTGATTCTTTGAAAGATTAAATAAAATTGACAAACCCTTAGCCAGCTTTATTTTTAAAAGGAAAGGAAAGACTCCATGCAATTAGGAGTGAAAAGGGTGAAATCACAACAGATCCTGAAAAAAAAAAAAAACGCACATCTGCAGAAATCCAAAAGATTATCAATACCTACTTGGAGAACCTATATTCTAATAAGATGGAAAATGCAAAAGAAATGGACAGATTCTTAGATTCATATGAATTACCAGAGCTGAATCAAGAAGATACAAAAATTCTAAATAAACTAATATCAATCAGTGAAATTGAAGATGTAATTAAAAACCTACCTACAAAGAAAAACCCAGACCCTGATGATACACTGCTGAATTAGAGAAGATCTAACGCCACTACTTCTCAAACTTTTAAATGATATCGAAAGGAAGCAGTACTCCCAAATTCATTCCTACAAGCAAGCATTATCCTGATACCAAAAGCAGAGAAGGATCCAAGCAAGAAAGAGAACTATAGGCCAGTCTCCCTAATGAACATAGATGCAAAAATCCTCAGCAACATACTGGCGAACAGAATGCAGCAAATCAGCGCGAAGATTATACCAGGTAGGATTCATCCTAGGGATGAGGGAGGGTTCAACATGTGCAATTCAATTAATGTAATACACCGTATTAACAAAGCCAAGGACAAAAGCCATATGATCGTCTCAATAGATGTAGGTAAAGCATTTGACAAAGTTCGACACCCATTCATAATAAGAACCCTACAAAAAATTGAAATAGTCTTTATCTCAATCTGATAAAAGCCATCTATGACAAACCAGCAACCAACATCATACTATATGGACAAAAACTGAAACCTTTTACTTTAAAATCAGGAACAACACAAGCATGTCCTGTCACCACTCTTACTCAACATAGTTCTGGAAATATTACAGCAAATACACAAGAGAAAGAAATGAAAAGAATAAGGATAGGAAAGGAAGAAGTTAAATTATCATTGTTTGTGGATGACATGATATTCTAAATAGGAAACCCCAAAAGCTCTATCAAAAGACTTCTAGACTTAATAGTGAAATTCAGTAGTGTAGTAGGATACAAAGTCAACACTCAAAAATCTATAGCATTTTTGTACACAAATAACAAACACACTAAGAGAAATTAGGAAAACAACAGCTTTCACAATAGCATCCAAAAAAAGAAAATACCTAGGAATCAATCTAATGAAGGAAATAAAAGACCTTTACATTGAAAATCCCAGTACTCTGTAAAAAGAGATTAAAGAGATACCAGAAAAATGGAAAGATAGCCTTCATTCTTGGGTAGGAAGATGCAGCAGTGAAAATGGCTATATTCTCAAAATTGTTAAACAGACTTAATGCAGCCTCAATCAAAATACCAATAGCATACCTTACAGAACTGGAGAAAACAGTCCTAAAATTTCTTTGGAATCAAAGGAGACCTAGGACAGCAAAAGCAATTCTGGGCAACAGAGACAAGGCAGGGAGCATCCTAGTCCCTGACTTTAAACTACAGAGCTACTGTGATAAAAATAGCATGGTATGGAAAAATAAATAAATAAATAAATAAATAAGGATCAGTGGAACAGATCAGAAGATGCAGAAATAACTCCAGACATACTCAGCTGCCTTATCTTTGACAGAGGAATTAAACACTTTCACTGGAAGAAAGGTAGCCTCTTTAATGATGCTGGAAAAACTGACTTTCCACATGCTGGCAATTAAAACTAGACCCATATCTTTCACCATGCACTAAACTAAAATTGAAATGGATCAAAGATGTAAATATTAAAACAGAAACCCTAACTCCGCTGGAAAATAGTATAGGTAGGACTTTTGAAGACACTGGTGCAGGCACAGACTTTATGAACAAAACCCAGTCACACAGAAACTATCACAAAGAATCAACAACTGGGGTCTCATCTGATTAGACAACTTTTGCACTGCAAGAGAAACCACCAACAGAGTGAAGAGACAATCCAGTGCAGGAAGAATTTTGCCAGGTGTTCCTCAGACAAAGGACTAATACCTACAATATATAAAGAACTTAAAAAAAAAAAAAAACAGGACGCCCAAATTTAAATCCAATCCAAAAATGGGCATCTGAAATGAATAGATACCTGTCAGATGAAAAAGTGAAAACCAATAAATATATGAAAAAATACTCAACATCACTGGCCATTTGAGAGATATAAATTAAAACAATGCTGAGATTCCATTTCCAGAAAGAATAGCTATTATCAAGAAATCAACCAATAACAAAAGCTGATGGGGCTGTGGAGGAAAAGGAATCCTGTACTGTTGGTGGGAGTATAGACTGGTGCAACCACTGTGGAAATCAGTGTGGAGACTCCTCAAAAAGCTAGGACTAGAGGTTACATTCCACCAAGCTATTTCCCTTCTTGCTTCCTGAAAGATTTAAAAACGTTATGGTGGCAGCACGTGCATGCCTGTATTCATAGCTGCACAGTTTGTAATAGCCAAATGAAAACAGTCTAAGTGCCCGTTAACCAATGAATGGATAAAGAAGATGTGGTTCGTTGTTTTTTTTTTTAAATATACAATACAGTACTATGCCATAAAGGAGAATAAACTTGAGACATTTTAGGTAAGTGGATGCTGCTTGAGACCATACTTTTAAGTGAACTAAATTGGACATACATATTTAAATACCGTGTTGTTTTTCTGGTGAGAAACTGAAAGTGCAAATAAGGACCTAAATGTATAATAGATATTTGGAAATGGGATGAGAATGTACAGCTGAGAAGGGGAATAAGGGAGGGGGAGAGGGAGTAGAAAGAAGGAATAAGAAAAAGTAGAAAAAATGCAAACAAAGCTTTTGTAAAGAAGGGGAAGAGGGGCTGAAGGGAGGGGAGGAGAAAGGGGAAAAAGGGAATCAAGTTACATCATGTACAGGTATACATTCCCTATGATGAATGTGATCACTATGTATATCTAAAATGTACCAATAAACTTTTAAAAACACAAAAAACAAAAAAAAATTTCAACAACGTATTCTTGCTAGTATCTCTTAATGAACCAAGAATACAAGAGAACACATAACATGCTAAAGAGATCTATAAAAAATCTTTAACCAACTCCATACATAATGCTAAAATACTGGAGGAATTTTTTCATTGTAACAAACAGGATGGGAATGTTTGTCATCATGGCTTCTGTTAAACATCGAACTGTAAGTCTTACTCATTGGACTATAAAAAATAAAATATTATGTATTAAGATTGGAAAGGAAGAAGTAAAACTCATTATTTGCAGATAATTGTAATAGAATATTGGAAGCAGTATGTAAACAGATCATTAGAATTAATACCAAAGTTTAAAGTGGCTGGCTACTAAGCAATCATTAAGCAAAAACCAACTCATTTTTAAACATAGTACTAGCAATGAAAGGTTAGAAAATATTTTACTATTTATACTCATGCCAATAAATATGCATACCAGTGGTACAACTGGCAGTAATTCCAAGCATACTATGAAGTAAATTACCAATTACTGAAAGATATTAAGGAAGAATTAAATAAAGCGAGGTAACCACACTTTGGATAGGAAGAATGGCTTTAATATCAAAGTCAGTTCTAATAAAAATCCTAAGGAGATTATTTGTTGAACTTGCAAATACGAGTCTAACTTTTTATGAGAAAGCAAAGACCAGGACAGTCTGAAAGAAGCCAAGTGGCGGGGTGAGGATTTGCTCTAGTAAAGGCTGGTAGGTGTCGTCGTCCTTAGGGTATGGGAATGGCCCAGAATCGACAGAGAGCATGGGGCAAGGAGGCCCGGACCCCTGCATGGCAGCGGGAACTGGACAGAGGCACACCGAGCTGGGCGATCGGGAGAAAGGGCAGATAGAAAAGAGCATAGGTTCACACACGCACTTCTGGCCATACCAGCTTCTCCCAAACTCAGTTCTGGGTGAATATGTGACTGAAAAATGGAAAGCATCTTAATGTGGATGACAGACCCTTCCAGATTCAAGTTCACCCGTCCAGATTCTCCTTGTCCCCCTCCAGCTTCCCTCACACTGTCCCTGTCCCAGTATCTGGGTCCCAAAGCCGACCCTCGTGTCCCGCATCAGCAGAGGCTGTCACCCCGTGGCCTGAGCGGGAGGGACAGGACCGAGCTGTCCCCACGATTGCTGTTCTTCTCTGTTCTCCCTCAACTGGCGAGGTGGCCCCTTTCCTGGTGTGCTCGGAAGATGGGACAGGGAGAGCATAACCAGTGCGTTCTTTCCAGAAAGCGTCCACAAACCAGGGTTCCCCAGCCCCACGCAGTCACACACTAATTACCTGAGGGTCCGACCTTGACAGCCATTCCTTCCCCAGGGAGTGCACTCCCCCTGCGCCTTGGAGCAGGCCTGCAGCACTTCCAGTCCGTGCCTAAAGCCAGCGTCCATTTCCCACTCAGCAGGCGGAGGGTGCTGTAGGTCGTGAGATGGGAGTAGTGGGAAAAAAGTTCATGTTACATGAGATCCTTAAAACAGTTCTAAAATCTGCATGTTTTCAGAGGTAAAAGTAAATTTGCATTTTCGTTAATCTTCTGCGGCACCCAGAGGAGCTGCAGCCCCTCACGTCTGTTGCTGTTGGCTTTTCCTTCTCCCTGACTCCTGGCCTTTCCCTGCCCACCCTCAGTTTCAAGCTGCTTTTGTAGGCGTTTCTAAAAGCCATGATTCCTTCTCTCATTTGTTTATTGTTTTATTGAGTGCCTACTCAGTCACAAAGGTAAAGAAATGAATAAAACTGATCTCACCTAAAAATCTGTCTGTATTTCAGGGGCAAAGATGGGACGATGGGGTGGGGCAGATGTGCAGGGAAGAGCAGGGAGAATTCTGTCCGTGGGGCACAGATGCCGCAGTGGCCAGGAGAGGACAAAGAGGCCTCCATCATGTGTGGTGGCTGGGGACACTGAGGTGGCTGCCGTTCACTGAGCTAAGCAAAGCAGAAAGACAGATTCTGTTTCTGCAAGATTTCCTGGAAGTACCTTAAGGAAAATGTTTTTCTATTCTCAAAACTTTTTCCTAAACCACATAAGACATCACTACTGAAAAGAGCCCTGACTTCTATTGCTGGGTGAAATCTCTGAGCTCTAACCTAATTTGTATGAAATAAATACATATCTGTAACATATTACTGGTATTCCTGCTATTCCTTTGGTTTGAATTTGAATTATTACAAAGAATATTTTAAAATCCAGGTTGCACCAGGGATTGAACTTATGACCTCATGCTTGCCAAACAGGTGCTCAGGCCACTGAGCTAGATCCCCAGCCCTTGTCTTTTTGAGACAGGGTCTCGCTATGTTGTTCAGGCTGGCCTTGAGCTCACTTTGTAGCCCAGGCTGGTCTCGAACTCACAATGACCCGCCTGTCTCAGCCTCCCAAGTGCTGGGATTACAAGCATGAGCCACCACGCCCCGCTAAAATCCAAGTTTTAAAAACATACCCTTCCCCTCTACATTTTTCCTCCTCATCACTTCCTTGTTTTTGCTCCCAGGATGATTTTTTTATAAACCTATCCTGTAGGGGTAGGGATAGGGGTAGGGGGAAACAATGGCTGAGAGTTAATAAGAAGTGGAAATTAGGACTCAAAGGACAATGCTATGAAAGTTACTTTTTATTACAGTTGCTATTTGGAAATCGTAGTGCGTTTTGCTGGCCAGGGTGGCCAGCTCATGAAGCTCATCTCCTCCCTAACCTCTCCTCGGGATGGTCCTGCACGGATTGTTCTGAAGAACCCGGCCATCAGCCAGGCTCCCGTCCGCAAACGCCTTAAGCTGAAATTCGAATTCCAGGACTGCATTGTCTCTGGCTTCCCTGAGGTGACAATGGCTTACCTGTCCCTAGTTCTTGTCCATCTCTGCCTTTCTGCTGCCACTGTGACCGTCAGAGCAGACAAGGACAGTGTCTCAAAAGCAAGGAAGTCTGGAGACAGAAACCAAAATGTTGACAGTGGTGGTCATCTGTGGAACACAGCAGTACAGGAGAATTTTTTCCAATTACCTTTTTCCCTTCTTGTTTACAGTTTCTCCTTTTTGTCTGCATGGACAGTTACTCTTTTTGCAATAAAAAGTAACTAGGAAGCATATGTAACGTCTATTCTTCCCACTGTCTCCCCCTACCCCTCCTTCTATTACCAGCTGCTTTTCTGTTTCCTTCAATAAAGAAAGTAACTCTGGCCTTCTCTGGATTTTGAATGAATGTTTGATCTTTTTTCCTCCAATTTAAGATACCAGTAGGTTTCGTTCAGCTTAGAAAGTAAAAGCGGCCCTTCCGTTCATACACACATGGTCCATGCTGTCCTAACCTGGGCGCTGGCTGAGTCAGCCCCTGCTGTCTTGGTGTGCCCCAAGACAGGTGGGTGTGGGGCAGGGCTGTCAGGATGGCTCCATGGGGTTAGGAAGGCTGACTTGGCACCTTGGGCTTGATTAAAACCTCAGCATCACCAGGAGCGCTCCAAGACTCTGTTCCTGCAGTTGAGTCGGGCGACCCTCAGATGTTCAGACTGCATGCAGTCAGGCCCTGGACGCAGGGTTTGGAGAAATCACTTAAGAATGCTCGAAACGCAGTGAAACACTGAGCTGTGCTTAGGTGACCAGATGATCCCAGTTCACCCAGGATTCTGACAGTGTTAGCACACAGACAGTCTTGTGTCCTGGGCACCAGCTGGCTCCTGAGAAGAGAGAGATAGTTGGCCGCCCTAACTGTACAATTGTAGGGCAACACTGTGGTATGGGCAGTGTGGAGGGGGTGAGAAAACTGCAGTCATAGTCAGCCAGTCTCGAAGGAAAGGATATTAGTAACATAAATACAACACCTTTTTAGTGAAACGTAATATTCAATACAGATTTAGGGGCTGGGGTTATACCAGGGGCAGAGGGCTTGCTTGATGTGTGTGGGTCCCTGGGTTCAATCTCCTCAGCACTGCAAAAGCAAAGTCAGTCACACCAATTGTCCTGGAGGGCCAGCCCTCAAAGTTGTCACAGCATTGTTCTCCCCTCAGAGAAGATCAGGCTCTTGCAGCAGCCGCTGAGCTCAAAAGCCTGAAGGGGGAGGAAGTGTCCCAGCCTTGTCTCATTTCAGGTCATCTTAATTCACGTGTGTACTTTTAACTATCCGCAGCGAAAAAGCAAACCTGGCCATCACCCTGTGCAATGACAAAGAGGAGATCATGGCCCATGCCGCCTTCGTGGACTATCCCAACTGGAATGTGGCCACCCCTGAGGCCTGGCCATCGGTGTTCCGGGAGCTCGACAGTGACATCCCCTGCACGGTAAGGAGTCCCCACGCTGCGGGTGTCACGGAGCGGCCTGCGTGCAGAGGGGCAGGCCTGGGTTTGTGAGGCTGCTGTCTTGGCTTCTACACTGAGAAGTCCAAACTCACGAGTGATGACGTGGTGATGGTCAACCCTGAGTGAGCTGCTGGGGAGGGAAGGAGAGCAGAGCTCCAAGACAGAGTACACAGGACAGGGCTGCAGCTGCTGCCAGGGCCCTGCTCCTGCTCCTGGCTGGCAGGAGTTTTGCATGGCACATGTGCTTCTAAGGCTCACATTATTCTCTGTGCGTTGCACCTGATGTCTTTGATCTGCTTCAAGGCCCCCATCACCCGCACAGTGACCCTTGTGATAATGATAGCAGAGCCTTCTACGTGAGTCACACATTTTTAAGATGCCCTCATGGACTGTGGCTCATATGTTGTCTTTTAGCTGAGGGCCCATGACATCACACTGATGCAGGGGACCGAGGACAGTGGTTCCCAGGAGCCTGGCCTGGATGCCCCGCGCCAGCTGCAAGTTTTCCCTGAGGCAGCCTGACAGTGGGAGCTGCCCCACTGTAGAGCCCAAGGTCACATGGAAATTTCTCACCTTTCAGGGGATCTCACCAGTGTGCCCCTAATCTCTGCTGTCAGAAAAGGAAATGCTGAGGGGGTGCATGCCTCAGGTCCCTGTACCCACACCTTTGTGTACATGAGACCCTGAGCTAAATGTTCGCTGTTAATTCAGGTAGGAAGTGCTTGCCCTGGTCATTGGTGCTTCTCTGCCCCTGCCATGCCGTAACATTTCCAGAAAAATGATGCCAAACTCAGAAGTGAACCAGAAGGATTCTTTCCATCCAGAGCGTGTACCTTTGATTGACAGGGCTGTTTTACAGTTCTGTGGGAATAGCAACTAACTTGTAGACTTTTGTCCATCTGAGATATAAGTGATTCATTCTTGTCTGGTCGAAGTGCTGAGGTCAAAGTTTCCAGCTATGGGCTGTAGTACATTAACCATTTTACGTGTAAGCCCACAGTCTTACATTTCCTCCTCAAACCCCCTGAAGTATCCATCTCCTTAGGTGTAAAGAATCTGCGCATTAATTGATGAGTTAAATAAATTTTTTGTTTGTGTTCATTTTTGTATTTGGGTCTGTTATAGTCAGGGGTCGCAGGGAGAAAGATTACCATCAGGACATAGAATTTATAATATTATTTATGATGGTTACCCAGTGTTAGACACAAGAAAGTGCAGGAAATCTGTCCACAACACCAAAGTCTGTTCTGGGAAGGCCCAAAGGCCAGCGGTGGAAGCTAGAAAGTCTATGCCAGCAGGATGAAGGGTCTGTGCTAGTAGGTTGAGGGTTCTGTAGTGGAGCCAAAAAGCGATGCTCAAATAAGAACTAGGGCTCCCTGAAAAGTCCCACAACCATCCTCAGTGACGAGGTCCTGCACTCCTCTGATGATGAGAACAGTCGAGTACATGCCAGGAAGCCAGCGTGACAGCTTCTCCTGGAGTTTGAACAGCAACCATCTTCCCCTCCGGAGCCAGGAAGTGATGCTCAACACAAAGACCAGAGCTCCCCAAAGTGAACTGCAGCCACTCTCAGGGACAAGGTCCCGAGCTCCTCCGATGATAATAGCCAGAGTCATATTGGGGAGCCGGCCTGACAAGCTCCTCCAGGAGAACCCATGGCTCCAAACAGCAGCACTTAGGAGAACCCACAATGCCTCCACTCTTCCTCTCCATGTCTCTTTTTATGCTGGTAACTTTCCTCAGGTGGGTTGTCTAAATGCAGCACCATGCCGATTTAATTCAGCTGGTGCCAAGTTGACCACCAGTTCTTAATCCATAAAAGGGTCGTAATTTTACCATTAGAAAATTAATAAATTAGAACTTTTTTCTTTTGTTTGTTTTCTTGTTTTCTTAAGATTGTTTCTTTTTAAACTCTTCCTACCCAGAATGGAGTTGGACTGTCTAGTAGAGTAGCCACACGTAGGCATCGAAGATGTGAAAGTAGCTAGTCTGGGTTGGGATATAAATATAAATATATACACTGGATTTCAAGTACTGACCAGGAAAAAAATGTAGAAAATATCTTGTTAATAATATTGTATTGATTATTTGTTAAAATGATAATTCAAATATATTAGTTTAAACAAAATACTGAATTAGAAAGAATTGAACTTATCTTTCTTTGGTGTATCTACTAGGAAATTGAAAATTGTGTCTGTGGCTTTCATTAATGACTCATGTTGTTTTTCTGTCGGAAAGCACTGGTATGGAGCCTGTCTTGGTTACTTTCCTTGTCACTGAGACAAACTACCTGACACGCAGAGTTAAGGAGGAGGGGTTTATTTGGCTCACGGATTGTAGAGGTTCAGTCCATTGTCAGCTGGCTCCCAGGCAGGGTGGCACCACAGAGGGGCATTGCAGAGGAGAAACAGCTCTTGGCAGGCAGAAGGCAGCAAGCAGTCAAGTAGTGAAGCAGCAGGCAACAAGTGACCACAGCAGCTGCCTTTCTGTCCCTTATATTCTGTCCAGGAGGAACTTCCCATTATCCACTCCCAGAACTGTGCTGAACTAGTCGGTGGAATAATTTAGCAATCACACACCCTTGATCCCAGCATCACACACGCTAGATCTAGCCCCCTCTGAAAACCCCGCCTATGACTGCATGAGGCTTTGAGGAGACATCCAGACGCAGACCAGAACAGAGCCTGAAGTCTTCGTGCATTTTCTCTCCCAGGGATCTTTACCACTGAAGTTATGATTTTATCCTAAAGCTATTTAAAGAGTACATCTTTAGTTAACTTTGGATCCTCTTGCTTCAGCCTCCCAGAGTACTAGGATTACAGGCATGAATCGCCACACCCATCTTAATTTTGGTATTTCTGCTGGAAGGGAAAATTTGGGGAACAAGCTTGTAATCACATGCTCATGAGACCAGTGCAGTTCAGAGCAGAAGCAGGTGTCCAGGTGATTGGGGTGGATTGCTGGGTTAACACACAGAAAACGCTTCAGGACTGGCCTTGTTGTCATTGTTATCTAGGCTGGGCTTTGTGCTGTTGGCCTTTGGAGAGTCTTGATTCTCCTTTTGCCATACTACGCCCATCACAGTTCCTTGTGAATGCAGCTGAGGCACAGCATCCAGGGGAAGTGGATGGCGGCAACCCAAGGCCGTCTGGAAAGCCAGCACTCCGTCTTTCGTCTCGAGGCTCACTCTTCATCCCAGGCCCCCAAATTCAACCACTTTCAGATGTAAAGTAGTTTTAAAAATCACAGCTGAACTGAACGCGCACAGACGTCTTTCCTTGTTGTTCTCTAAACAAACGTGGTCTAACACCTGCTGAGGAGCACTGTGCTGGGTCAGGATTACAGTAAACCGGAGGATGTGTAGATTGTGCACAAATGGCGCTTAGATCTTGAGGTCTGGGAATCAGTCCCCGCCATCCTGAGGGACAGCAGCACTCAGAAAACAAGAAACACATGCTCATGCACGTGTACACACACACACACACACACACACACACACACGGTCTTGTTGTCCTGCCCTAGCCAGTCAGCAGCCTCCCATCTGCAGCATCTCTGCGACCGGAAGATTTGCTCAACAACACAAGCGACCGATAAGTGCCTGTATGGAAAGACTACCCATGATTTATCCTTCAAAAGTTAGAGGATAAAGCTCTTTAAAAGCATGGATATTTAGCCCAAAAGTCATGGTAATCTTACTACCCTTAGTTTTCAGCTTCCGAGTTTTCTGGATCCTGAGAATAATGTTTGATTCTGACTGTGGGAATGTTGAACAAAGTGAGCCTTCGAATTCTGACCACGGCATCTGCCTCTCCTCCTCCGGTTTCAGCAGAACTGCCTCCTCTCCTGTCCTGTGAACAGGGTGGCAGCTGCCGACCTGGGAGCCCCAGGAAGGCGCAACTGTCTTGCTGGGCGCTGGGCTCGGACACCCCTGAGACAAGCCCAGGAGCTAGTAATCCATGCCACTGCCCCGCAGGCTCCTCCCTGCCACCACCACCTGCCAGGCGGGAGGAAAGGCCGGCACTCTGGACTCACACTGTCCTGCTCCCTTGAATGATGCCGAGCCAGGAGCACAGGCAGCAGTGAAGGAGCTGGTGCCAGGTCCCCAGAGCCACCCGGTGTCTCAGCGCGGAGACATGAAATGTCCTCCCCCAGTGCCGGGCGGCTGTCTCTGTCGCCACACTCCTCCTGACTGGGCCTGAATGCTGACCCGGCCTTCAGCCGTCTCCTTCTCCCTGCAGCCTCTGAACACGCTGTTTCTGCACCTCTTCGTGGCTGTGGACGAGTACTCCATCGGCTGCTGCAAAGAGATTATTCGGTGAGTGGTCGGGGCCTGGAAGACGGCAAACGCCTCGGAAGTCTCCATGGGATGGTTTCAAAATGTTTTTTAATTGTCCTGAAATTCTTTAGGGCATTTCATTTGCTGTAGTTTGGGGGTGAATGCAAGCTTTTGCTTAAATAGCAGCAATGTTTCTAAATGAAAATAAGTGAATTATTAGAATCCACACCATATTTTTCTCCCTAGCAGGGTTTGTTACCAAACAGGCTGCAGGGGGACCAGGGATGCCCGCAAAGGTGATCGGCAGGGCCACGCTGTGGCCAGGGGCCTCCAACAGCCTGCACGGGCCTCGGGGCGGGGGTCAGCTTTCAAGTCACTTAGTAATGTCACACCAGACGGTCCAGATGCTGGGTCAGAGGTTAATATCAGCAGAAGTCTGCTGCGCCGCCTGGACCCGCGCCCTTTATCTCCCAGCTCCACGGGGCAGGAAGGGAGGGGCCCTTTGGAGTCTGCAGGGAGCAGAGGAGACGAGAAGCTGGCTCGGAGCCCTTGCGGGTTCTGGATACCTGGTTTCCTCTGTGGTGGCATTTGTCTCCGACGTGCAGGCTGCTAAGATGGCTTCGTGATTAACACCCACTGTGCACTCTCTCTGCCCCTAGGACCGTGTTTAAGGCAGTGCCAGAGCTGCACTTCATCTTCCTCATAGTGCCGGCCTACATGAGCCTAGGTGAGGCCCCAGCCACCTCTGGTCCGCAGCCCTGGATGGGGGTTGGGGTGGGAGGAGGGCTGGCCTCCCAAGTTGCGAGTGTCCCCACGCACACGTGGATAGGTAAAACCACTGTGACACCATTTAGAATGCAGACTGCATCTCGTTTGAGGCCTTGAAGTTGTTCCATGATAAAATGACATGTGGCTTTCTTCCTGTGGTGTAGGCTCGACTCTCGTCACCGTTTTTAATCACGTGGGGAGTGTGCCATGTCTGAGGTACGACGAGGACTTCGCAGTATACGTGTGTCATAGACACAGCCACTACCCGCAGCTGCACATTCGCAGAGCCAGGTATGGTTGGAGGAGCGACTCGTGTGGCCTAGCCTCACGGGACCATCACCTTTATGAGAGGTGGCACACACTGTAGTCACCAACTCTGGGAGTCTGAGGCAGAAAGATCTCAAGGCCTAGCCCAGCCTGGGCAACATAGCTACTCAGCAAGACTCTGTCTCCAAATTAGAAATAAAGTAAAACAAGGGGTGGGGATGCAGCTCAGTGCAGGTAAAGTCTCCAACTTTTCTTTCCTTTGTTTTGGCAACACAAGCATTACGCCCTTTGGAGATGCTTGGTGTCCCCCTTGCTGACATAATTTGCAGAACCATCTGGCGATTTTTTCTTGGTTCTGTGTGGCCGTAAAGTTGCACATTTACTGGTCAGGGCTTCTGAGAACTTGCAATCCTAGGCCCTGCACCCAGTGAAATAACTGTCAAATAAAACAAATTTAAAAATGACTGGTTTTGCTGGAAAACCCACGTGTCCTGATAGTAAATGAGGAGGCTACTGATCCCCAAAAGGAGTTTCCTAAGCTAAAGGTCTTTGCTGTCAGTGCCCCCACATGCCTCAGCAGTCTTGGGGAGCAGCATAGCAGATCATGTTTTCCAAAGGTAGCCCCGCCCACCCCGCCTCACAGGCTCCCCCAAGTGTGACGCATCGCTCCTCGCAGTGGTGGCCGGCTGCGGGTAGACTGTAACTGTGTCGACCAGCAGAGCTTGGCGGAAGGGGTGGGTGCTCTGGGGTTTGCAAAACTGGGAAACTTCTGCCTCGTTCTCCTGGGATGCTCACTCTGGATGCCAGGTCTGACTGCCCTGAAATGACCACATGTCGCTCAAGGATGCAGGGATCAGCAGCCCCAGTGTCAACTGCTGGCTATTTTGGGTGAGCCCTGGTGGCCTTCCAGCGTAGGCGACATCTGAGTGCTGCCCTGGTGGGAGGCCCCATGTACACACCACCCAGGCAGCCTACGGTGGGTTCTGACTCACAGAATTTTGAGCAAAATATAATAGCCGCTTTGAAACGGTGTGTCGTGAAATCACCTCACAAGGACGGCTGCTTCCTTATTGGTAAAGAATCAACTGTGTTATTTTGGCTCAGCCATGACTGTATTTGTTGAGTGCTGAATTTCTTCAGAAAATTATTAATGTACATTTTAGAAAAGTGAGAGCCCAGGTGTCTGGGGTTTAGCTCAGTGGTACAAGCACCTGCCTGGCCAGCATGAGGTGGTGAGTTTGTTCAAAGTTTAGGATGATGGCATGAGATAGACCTAGATTTTGGTCTGGACTCCCTGGCCGGGCTAACTGGCTGCCACAGGGCTTAGGTTCCTCTGAGCATGGGACTGTGGGGGTGATCACTGAGCTAACGAAAGTCTCGCACTTAGTGCCTTTTCTAGAAAATTTAAGAATCGAAGAACAAAAATATTTATGTTGCAACAGGGCTTAGCTTAAGTGGGGGAGGAGATAAACTGTGATGCTTTGCAGTTTAGAAGAGTAACGGACAGAGAGAGATGAAGACAGCCTCATTACAACCTCTCTCCATCAAAAGAAAACCTTATAAATGTCTGTATTAGTCATCTTTCTGTTGCTAGGACAAAATATCTGACATAGATAATTCCAGATTTGGAGGAGAGGTTTACTTTGGCTCAGGGTTTCAGAAGTTTCAGTCCATGGTTAGCAGGCCCCCAAGGCAAAAACATGATGGAAGGGTCTGGCGGAGGAAAGCTGCTGACTTCATGGCTGCCAAGAAGCAGAGAGCAAGGAAAGAGCCCCAGAAAAGATGCCCTCTTCAAAGACACATCCCTGGTGACCCACCTCCAGCTAGGCCCTGCCTCCTACTGCCCATGCTGCCATGAACTCATCAAAGGTTAGTGCCATCCTCATCCACTCATCCCTCTAGGGATGCTGTGTTGGGGATCCAGCTCTGTCTGGAGGACACTGCATGGTTAAAGCATGACAATGCCTATCTGTGAGTAACAAATGTTGTTTACACTTACAAGCTAGTCACTCCTGCATTCAGCGGAAAGACCTACCTGCTTACACAGAAGCAATGTGAATCAATCTTAGAAAGTTAATACTGAGTGAAAGGAGGCAGACATCAAAACAAAGCCTCTCATTATTGATCCCACGTGGGTGACGGACCCAGCAGGTGAACACAATCTGTGGAGAAGCAGTCTGATCAGTGGTACCTGTGGAATAAGAAAGTGAGTGACCAGGAGAGATGAGGCTATTGGCCCGAATGTCTGCAGGTTCCACATCTGTGGGGTCAGCCAACCACAGATCAAAAATATTTGAGTAAAATCGCGGAGTTTTTTCTTTTCATATTCTTTAAACAATGCAGTGTAATAACTGTCAACATAGTGTGTACATTGTATTGGGTGTTGTAAGTAACGTGGGAATGGCTTGAATTATACGGAAAGGTGTGAGTAGGGTTAGTGTAAGTTCTATGCCATTTTATATAGAAGACTCGACCAGTGTCCGATTTTGGTGTTTGTAGAGGTTCTGGAACCAGTCTTAACCGAAAGCTGACTCACCATGTATGTATATACTTATCACACACGCAGGCATCTGTATGTTCTGTGTATGTCTCTGTGCACAGGCACGTGCATACACATGTGTACAAACAGGTATACACACATGCAGGTGTGCATGTGTATTCTCTCGGGGTGTACAGGTGCATGCGTACACACAGTGCTGCGATTCTGTCTTCTGTTAATTGTATTTTCACCTAGCAAGCAGCTCATTGTCTTCATAGCTGCATTGTATTCTTTTTAATGACCACAATGACTTGGCCATTGATGGCTCTAATGAATTCATTTAGTTCTTTATTTAGTTATTCCTTATTTTGGAAATTTAGGCTGTTTTCAGCTTTTTAAAATAATAAATAATACACACAGTACTTGTATGTTTCTGGGTAAAAAATATCCAAGATAGTGACAAAAATTAAGGTTTAAAAAAATAGATGCTACCAAATTATTCAACCAAAGTATCATTTCAGTTTGTATTCCAGCCAGTGGAGTTTGTTTTCCTTATGTCCTCAATAATTATGGATATTTTCAGTTATTAATAATCTGCTAAACCAAAACAGTATTTTGTTATTTCAAATGACATTTATCTGAATATTTGCATATGTGTGGGTTTGACTGCCATTTTATAGGATGCATTTTAAAAGAATAAAATGCTTGAATTTAAAGATAATTTCTAATTTAGAATTTTCTGATTTCTGGTGGACAATTAAACACGTCTGCGATATAAATAATTCTTGTTCTTTGGGGGGTTTTCCGGAGAACGGGGTCTCGCTATATAGTTCAGATTTGCCTTGAGCTTGCCGTGTAGCCCAGGCCGGCCTCAAACTTGCAGCAATTCACTTTCCTCAGCTTCACAAGTGCTCAGATTATAGGTGTGCACCACCACGCACAGTGCAGGGGACAGACAGGGCTGGGAGAGTTAGCTACTGAGGAGGGAGGCATACTTTCCAAACTGTTATCTGACTCTTAGGCCATTTACCCAGTTCGGATTTGGGGAATTACAATTTTCTTGAGGAATGTTAAGGCTTAAATATTTTCAGCATAGGTATTCAGCATAATATTATCATAATAGAAACTCGCTCACTTTTCTATCACTGGGACAAAATACCCAACACTTGCAACGTGAAGGAGGAGAGATTTGCTTCAGCTCATGTTTTGAGTCCTTCACAGGCCGGCTCCAAAGCAGGAAGACATGGTGGAAGGGCCTGGCGGAGGAGAGCGGCTCACCTCACGGTGGCCTGGAAGCAGAGCGAGAAGGGAGAAACCAGGGAGGGAGAGACCCTTCCAAGCACACCCACAGTAACCAGCCCTGCTAACCAGGCCTCCCCTCCCAACACAAAGCCAGCTGTAGCCTCCTTAATCTGGTCACCTCCTGCAGCCCCTGCCTCTAAGTGTGTGAAGCTGTGGGGGACATCCAGATATAAACCATAGCAGTTGTTACCTACATCTGATACTGACAATGTACACAAGCAGCCATGTGAAAATGATTCATTTCTTTGGCTTCTTAGTGAGGCGATGTTTTTGTTCATTTACTCACTGATAGCGACACCCCACTTGCCATTGGTGATGTAGGTTACAGGAGTGAGGTGAAACGCGCTGGCCCAGTGCCTGGCTCCAGGAACTGGCGTATGGCAGCTGATGGCTCTGATTTGCTCTTCCTCTGTCCACACCCTGCTTCCTTCCCACCCCATGCTACCCTTCTGTCTTTTTTTTTTCCCTTCTCGGCTTGAATACCTAGTGGGACTATGACCTTCCAGTGGTCAGAGCTCGCGAAACTTGAAATGCACTGCTGACTGCTCAGCCTGAGGTCTTGCTCGTACAACCTCTGATGGCTGAATGTCCCACCTGCCCAGCCCAGAGGAAATCACGGCAGGGTTGCAGTCCTGATGTGAAGAAGACAGTGAGAACTTGGGAATGAGGAAAGGACATTTATAAAAAGATAAGCGCATGGAAGTGAGTTCAGGTGGAAAGTCACATTATGAGAGCCAGTGCCTTTGCCTGCAGAGGGTGCAGGTCTGACACACGGAAAGGCTCTTTACCCAAAATGTTCTGATTAGTAGAGTTTTGGAACTTGAGGGATAGAAAATTCACTTATGCGGCTCTTGTCCTCCTTAACCACACTGGACAGCAAAAGCATGTCAGAATGGCCCATGGGCGTGGACGCCACCTCCTAGTGACTCGTTCCCCACCCCTTCACGTTTATGTTTTGACATCTGTTTCTTCGGTAGTCACTTGTTCTGATAATTAATGGTGAAGGACACCATTCTTAAGACGCTGAACCAGTGAAGAGTTTGGGGATGTAATTATCCTTCCACCACTCAGCAACATATTCAGCACCGATGAATTAACGCTATAATCCCCCGCCCCATTTCTGTGATTTAGCCATGTGGAAAATCATGCTGTAATCTGCCTGTTTAGATGGTCATTAGTGAAGTTACGCTTCTGTGTTTTTCATTATGTCTGAACTAAAGCATAGCTGCTTCTGTATACACCTTTAAAGATCTCCTGTGGGCTTCATTAACCATCAATAGAGAATTTTCAATGTCTGCAGATTTGGAAACTATTTGCATGGTTTTTCTGGGGTTTCATGGTTTTTCTCTCTTTTTTTAAGTCTTTGTGGGTTGTGGGAAGGAAAGATTATGTGCTGTCAGACACTGGTATAAAATAACTAAAATTTCCGTCATGGAATACTGATTTTTTTGTGGATAATGATGGTTAACCATATTTGCTCAATATTACTAATTTTTTTAAGAAACATGAAAGACAAATTAATTCTTTACTTGAAGAGAGTAATTTAGAGGCTCCCAAAGCAATGATAAATGTTCAATGAGATATAAATGCTAATTACCTTGATTTGATCATTATATATTGTACACATGTATCAAATTATGACATTGTACTGCTTAAATAGATACAATTACCATATGTCAGTTTAAAAAGATCTTAATAAAATTTTAAAAAGAAGAAAAATTAGTTATTTAAAACACAAGATTAATGTCTTTTAAGTGCTAATTTTTCACTTCTTAAGGTGATTCTTGTTATGAAACATTTGATAGTCTCATGCTTTAGAA
This sequence comes from Cuniculus paca, assembly GCA_004365215.1. Classification (NCBI taxonomy): domain Eukaryota; kingdom Metazoa; phylum Chordata; class Mammalia; order Rodentia; family Cuniculidae; genus Cuniculus; species Cuniculus paca. The sequence continues at coordinate 58,871 of RJWT010000102.1, forward strand.
ACACTTAAATTTGACTTTTGAACAATCTCGTAAGAATGAATATTTCATTGTTGGGGCATTAAAAAAAAAAAAGCAGCAGAGCAATGACAGCATTTCCCCAGTGAGCTTCCTGCAGCCTGGAAAGTGACCTGGCAAGTGGGGTGTGTTGAGCCACGCGATCCACCTGGAGCGTTGCCCGCCAAGAGCGGCTCTGGGGTCGGATTCAGCGGTATGGACCGTGAGGCTCCGCCTGGCCTCGCATGTCCTCCGAAGCTGGCTTCAATCTACTATGGCTTTAAAATCACATTTCCCAAGGACTGAAAGCCAAGTGGCTCCGAAACCCACCCTAAAGTTAGATGGAGTAAGCGGTCCAGAGTGATGGATTTCATTTTCCTCAGGAAGACCACTAGAGGTCACAAGCGACCTTGGAGAGGAAAAGGTGCTTTGTCTTCACCTGGGGACGAAAAGAAACACCTCCCCGCGTTGAGCCTCTGCGCGTGGCCAGGGGAAGTGCGCCGCAAACACTTCGCAGTTGTTAGCACCACTGCTACAGTGACTTCTCTGTGATGTTTTCCTTTTCTTCAGTGGTTTCTTAACATATACGCATGCACTGGAAGTGACAGCAGTGTTCCTTTCCTACATTTTTAAGTCTAGCTAATGCCATGCGGATCCCCTCTGGTGTGGAAAATGTGCCAGACAGGAAAGAGGAGTCTGTGCCCACATCCTGAGCGTGAAGGTGGCCCGCCACAGCCTTCCTCTGTGTCCTAGTGTGTCCCTTTCCGCCCACGACCTCATGGCACTTTCTCGGCCGGCAAGGAAATGATGACGTGTCTCTGACTTGGGGAAGCTGCCCTGCAGATGGTCCCCGAGGATGGTCACCATGCAGAGGGTGGTCAGCATGGAACAGTGTGAGAACTGCTGTCACCCGGGACCTGCTAGCCTGCAGGGCTCCGTGTGCTCTGGGGTGTCGCAGTGCTGCTGGCGATCTCGGCTCATCGTGGCACACACTGGATGTGAAAGGTGAATTCACCTTCCAGGAAAGCACTGGTGGCCACCAAGGCCCTCCTTAGCTTGGTCACATCCTGGGTTTGGAAGAAGTGAGGTGTCCTGCAGTGGCCATTGATTTTAAGGCTTAGACTCAACTCTGTGTTCATCTGGCCTACTTTGCAGAGTCAGATGGACATCTGGGGACCAAGGGAGTGGTCATTCTTTATGGGATGGACTTTTTGTTCCGTACAAACAAGTCAATATAAAATGTCCTGTAACAGATTCCTTGACAAACACCTTGTCACCCCTTGCAAGCCACATTCTGAATGGAAGACACTGGGAACTGTGTTATTTTCATTGTACTTGGTGCTGAGACACTAGTGTCCATGCAGTTGTCCCTGGGGGGCACCATGCGGCGTGTGAGTCCGTGGCACTGTGGCGCCTGGCACTCAGAGTGCCAATGTTGAAATACTTTGCTGCATGCACTGTTCCCGCGCTGGGGCATTTTGTGTCTGTGGCTGGGTTTTGTCATGTGCCATTTGAGAGTTGGAGGCTGATGTCATACTTTATCATTAGCACTTGGGCTGATGCAAGACCATAAATTATCAATCACCCCAAGGAATGCCTTTAACAGACCCAGTCCTTCTCTGTTTTAGGGAAGGGCTCACTGGGGAAACTTCAGAACACCTAGATCTGATGTTTTCCTCTTACTTTTCTCAGAAGAATGAGTACTGAGGTCTGATTGTAGATAACATTGCTAAGGGGTATGTGGCCCTGGGTCTCTCTGAACCTTCATTTCTGACTTTTAGAGTAATATTTTCATGTCCATCATATAAATAAAAGCCCCTGGCACACAGCTGAATGGGGAGTTCCCCTCGGTGCGTGCTGTCTTGATCTACTAAAAATGATTGGGATATTGAATTGCTTTCCCACTATGTAAAATAATTATGTCTGTTAATTAGCATTGATGTAACTTTGGTTTTTAAAATGCCAGTGGCTACTCTCTTCTACAATCTTTTTTTTTTTGTATGTGTATGTGCAGTCATGAAGGGCTTTTCTATGGAGAAAAGCCATCTCCTCTTAGCAGCATCTGTTTTTGCAGGTTACTTGGGAAGCTAGTTGTTTAACCGAGGTTCTGAGAGCTCACGGTGGGGTGTGACTTTCCAAGGGAGAGCGTTCTCAGAGTGAGCAAAGTGCGTCGTTTGTGTCACTGGATCGTGTGTGTGCACTGCTTTCTTGGCCTGCCCTTTGGGGAGCAGGGACCGAGGCTTAGTACTGAAGGAACCTGGCTGGTTTCTGTTCCGTAACGCTGGAAGGCTGAGCGTGGGTCTGTGGCTCAGACTTCCCAGAAGTCCCCTCTTGGGCTGAGTGGTCACAGCCCTCCCTTTCCATTTGGTCAGTGCCTCTGGGCTCTTGGTGAAGTCTGGGCACAAGGTCAGGTCCATTCCTGGTTGGCTGCATGGGATAGAACTGCTGCAGAGCTCCTTCTGTGTCCCCAGAAGGCATGGTCTGTGATCAGGAAGATGCCACCCTTCAGCTGTAAGAAATTAGCACCAGAACTGGACAAGACGAAGTGTGATTGAAAAATATAAGACATTGTCATGAAATCTCCCTTGAAATCCTCCCTCTGGCTTCCAACACATTTATCCCATTATTCTTATCACTTTCTGAAACAGTTCTGCAGTCCTCTTTCCTCAGTGTCTTTAGTTGTGCTGTCATCACTGCCTCAGGGTCTTGAATCGCTTCAAAGCATTTATCTTTTGGTGCAAGAGCTGGTGGGACACAGTGTCATATTTTTATGAACCTGCCTTTCTGTTGGATGGCAGTTGGCAGCAGCATGGACCATAGTGTTGACCACTCATCATAAAGACACTCTTGTAAGAGGGACTCCAGAACAGCTTCAGAATGTGGCGAGAACGATGGGTTGAGTGTGTTCAAAGCTCATGGGAGTCTTTTGTTATTTTGAAAGGGATTAATAGCAATATGTGTTTTACTGTGAAAAGTTTTGGAAATTAAGCATTCACTGTATATTTTGACCTCACCTTGGGTTCTTGGGAAGACAGGCTGGGAGGAGGATCCCTGAGGGTGTGGGTGGAGGTGACCCTTGAATAGACAGGCAGTCAGAACCTGGACCGAAAGGGACCTGAGAAAGGGGGGAGATGCTAGGGTCCTCCTTTAGGGACAATAACCCATCAAGTCATGCCACTGTTGTTGGTAAGTGCGGGGAGACAGAGGCAGGGGACCTTGGCGACACTTTTAAGTCAGAGAGCAGGAAAGGTTAGTGGTGGCGGCGGGGTGGGCGTTGCTGGCAGCTGTGGCAGGAGGTGAGGGCAGTGCCCTGCAGGCACCCCAGGCTGCTGCAACAGGCTCGGCCGTCCATCCTCCCTGAGCGATGGGTATGTCAGTGAATATCACTCACGCGTGTGCTCTGCTTCGTACTTCCTGTTTTCACGACAGACGTCAGGACAGCGGCCAGCCAGCTCAGGTGCCATGCCCTGAGTCATAGCCCCCGTGTGGCGGAGGCAGAATGGGACCCGGGCAGGCGGCTTCCCAGCTCGGGCCTTGGCCTCTGTGTGGAGTTTGCTCTGATGTTTTCCAGGGAGCATCCAGCGAGGCTCTGGTGCATTTCTGGCAATGCTCACCGGTCATTCTCAAAGTGATCCCATGTGTGTCACACACACAGGCAAGCGCACAGCCCGCCTTTGAGACAGAGCCACTCCTGAGCGCTCCCTGTGTGAGCCCCGTACCTAAATCCCCACTGAGGACCCACATGGCCAGTGAGGCTGTTGGTGATGATCACGTCAATCAGGGTGACAATGACAGAACTACAAAGGTCTGTGTTGTCCAGATGGGCACCCCAGCCGTCTCTCCTCCCAGAGAGTGTGGACAACAAAGTCTGTAAGAAGAGGTGGCTGTCCTCAGGATGGTGACCCTCGCCTGCCTTTCCTCCTCTGTGGCAGTTTGAGAAAAGCATAAACGAGCTTAAGTATTCTCTTACACAGTGCTTCTCCAGGTCTTCAGTACATGACTGTGGTGCCTCGGGGGCGCTCGCTGCAGGTTACTGTTTTAAAGCATTGGAACTCCCCCTACTGCCCCAGCGCTCAGGCCGGAACCCAGGCCTGCGTGGATGAGCAGTTCTTTATGGGGACCTGGGGGTCACAGATGGGCCCATGCTGGCCTCTTCCATGTGTGATCTTCCTTTCCTACCCTGCTCTGAGATGATGCAGGGCAGAGAGCTGGTGCTCCAGAAGTACACGGCACCCGCTGTCCCCAGAGAATCCAGACAGCATGAGGCCACGGTGGAAAGCATGGGATTTGGGGAGCTGGGCAGTGGCAGAATTGGGGTTTGTCCCGGGAGAAACTGGAGAGGCTGGGACAGAACTGGCTGGGTGGTGACCTGGGGCCCTGAGCCAGGGACTCCTCGCCCTTCGACTCTTGCTTTCTGCTACCAGCTTTCAGGAGGTGTCGATGGGCAGGTGGTTCTGAAGTGCGTTGCTGACAGCGTGCTGTGGGTGTGTGGAGGGCGCTCAGGTCTGAAGCTGAGGTCCGCCTGGCGCTGCCCAGGGCTGTTTCCGTCTTCCTGGGCAAAGCACGCAGCCTCCTGAGAATGCTGCCTTCCTCCGCGTGAGTGGCGAGACGGTGGTGCCTCTGGGAGAAGGGCAGCAGTGGGGACGATCTGCGTGAAGCCCTGAGCTCTGTGCACCTGCTGACCACGTGATGGAGCCACTACGAGCATCACAGAGGACATACTGGGCCATAACATGGGCAAGCAAGACGGCAGAGGCGTGGCCAGGCCTGCATGGTGGCCCACGCTCCTGATCCCAGCTCTGGGAGGCTGAGGCAGGTGGATCACAAGTTCCAGCTCAGCCTGGGCAATTATAGTGAGACCCCGTCTCAAAAAATTAACAAACAAATGAAAATAAAGAAGGGCTGGGGGTGTAAGTCAGTGTGAAGACCCTAGGAACACTGCCTGAGACTACCAAAAAGAAAAAAAAATCAGAGTAATGAAATAAAGAGGAGATGGAGTAAAGGTCAGTGGCCAAATCAGGTTCACTAGGAGAAAGACAGATCTGGGACATTTTACATGAGAAATAGCAGGAAAACAGTGGAAGAACATCCTAGATAAGGAACAAGGAACACTAAATTTACTCAAGAATGTACCAAAAACAAGAAAGAAATATTAAATACAGAAAAAATATGAAAACATGGGGTTCAAGAGCCAGTCTCACCACGCGGCACTAAGTCTGGCCCTCTGCGGCACCCCCAGTGCTCAGGGCAGAGGCGCGGCCGTGGCCCAGGATGGTGGGTGGCACTGTGGGACCCTGGTGCAGAGAGGGCGGGGACGGCTCACGCCCAAGAGGCCACGGGCTGGCCTTGTGCGACAGACGCACAGGGCACCTCGGAAGCCTTCGCCATGGCGCTTCCTGGCCTGGGTCCTAACTGTGCTCCCACAGGGGCGGGGGGACCTAGGGGAGCCAGCAGTGTCAGGCACTGTGGGGAGGGGAAGAGGACCCAGACCACCTCACAGAAGCAGCGATCCTCGGGACACCTTGGGGTGTGATGTCCCCGCTCTTGTCCTTTGTCTCATGAACATTGCTGCCCTCTCATGAACTGACGTGGCGCTTTGTCCCCTGTGCTGGAACGGCTGCTGCCAGGTCTGGACGTGACTTCCTTCCCTCCCCTCCATTCAGTGTCTGCTCTTGTGTCCCCCCCCACAGATATCCCCCAGTACTTACCCTGTCACTGTAACCCCAAGTCCGTTTCTCCCTTGCCACTGCTGGCCGACGGCCGGAGAGTACTGCTGTTCCTGGCACTTGGGCCAGAGACGGAGAGCAGGAGGGATGAGTCCTGACTGCGGGCTTTCTGTTGGCAGGGTGGAGGACCATGATGACCTCATGCCGATATTTATGCACCAGGACACCATTCTGAAGGACATGTATGGCGAGTACTTCCTGGCTGAGCTGATAGAGGCCCAGGACAAAGAGAACCATGCCGTGGTGTGCGAGGTTGGTGACTGATCCCAGGGGACACTTTTGGTGAGGGAAACCAGCTCCCCGGCTCCTGGCTTCTGGCTCTGTGGAGCATCTGGAGCTGCGCCCTCTGTCCTTGACCTTTCAGGTGGCCCCCCAAGCCATCCCCACCCCAGAGTCCTGGGCTTTAGGCTTCATTGTCTGGGGTCCTCCAGATGCCCAGGCTGCCTGGCGGGTTTTGCCGAATTCCTAACAGTAGGGGTTGGAGTTGAGGGACACGGAGAGGTCCCCTAGGGGTGGTCAGGAAGGTTTCTGAAGGTCCCAAGAGGTCAGGGGTCAGAGGTCACAAACCAGCATTCCACTGGCAGATGTACTTTGTTTGACTTCAGTGATTTTTTTAAACACTTTGTGTTGATACAGTTTCATACGAAGTAGCGAGATTCCCTAAATGTTCACATCCTACCCCGTTTGTTTTGTCATTCTTTTACTCTCCCTAACTTATCTGAAAACCATTTGAGAGTCACACAGCTCATTCCCGTTTACTTCTAAATAAATGCAATGATCCAAGTTGAGCAGTTATGGCCCCTATTGTCCCACTGTTACTTCTGCAGATCTTATTCAGGTTTTATGCATAGTTCTGATGTCATTTTGGCCAAAGTAAGTCCAGGTCAGTCACTGCATTCAGGTGCCCTGTCTCATCAGGACCCTTTGTTTTTTAAAGGACACAGATTTATTTATTTATTTATTTATTTATTTATTTATTTATTTAATTTTGTGCATACGTGTTTTCAGAACCTGATGTTTACATTCATATTCAGTGTCTTTTAATCTGGAATGACTCCCTGGTTTGTCATTACTTTTCATGACAATGACATTTTTGAAGGAAATTTTGTAGAATGTCTCTCAATTTGGATTTGTTCAATATGAGCTCCTGATTTGATCCAGGTTATATGCGATGAAATTTTGTTAATTTTGCAGCTAATATAAAAATTAGGAAAGTGTATATAACAATTAGAATTTCTAGGTTTTCTAACACGTCAGAAAACATGGTATTTTGGGCCCAAAAATCAGAACCCGTACCCTTGGGTTTGGTGTGGGAGCCCCAGAGGCTCACGTGTTCTAAGAAACAGAGAAGAGAGCTGATAACTGTGCAGGTGATCAGAGACTCAGGGCTGTGTGACAGCTTCCAGACTCTCTTGACCCTCTCACCGGCACCCCACAAGGTGTCCACCCTGGGGTGCTCCTCCCTTGCAGAACCTCAGTGCTCCGTGGGCTCCTTCTCTGCATTCGCCCAGCAGAGTTTGTAAAGAAGACCCGAATTCTGGCAGTTGAGCCTGCTGCACAGGGCTCTTTCCACAGGCCCTGGTGACTGCAGGTCTGCTGTCACTGGCGTTCCTGGACAGCAGCACGGGGACAGACCTCCCTGTCCTGCTCTTCACCTGGAGCACTAGTGTGCAGAGTATGTTATATTCAAGTAGGGATCGCCATGATGAAGCCCTTATTCCATAGATCCAGTTTGCACTGTTAGAAAAGATGTGAAGGAGTAAAAATTTTTTAAAACTTGAGAATGCTACCCATGTTTATTGTGGCGTAGTTCACAACAGTCAAGATATAGAACCAGGCGAGCACCTGTGAGGAGGTGACAAGATGACGACGATATCGTTCAGCTGTAAAGAATGAAAACATGTCCTTTGCAGGAAAATGGATGAACTTGAAATCATCCTGTTCAGCAAGATGAGCCAGACGCAGAAAGACGAGTGTTGTTTATTTTCCCTAAAGTAGCATCTAAAACAAAAAAACAAAAAACAGATGATGGGACAGTAGAAAGGAGACTATTACTAGACAAGAGGAAGGGGGTGGGGCGTATAGGATCGTAACTGGGGGATGGACGTGATTCGAACATGGCGTGAAAATGCCACATGAAACCCAACTATTTTGTTAAAATGAGTTTGTAGTAATAAAATATATTTTGCAAGAGTTGAGAATGGTGAAATGGGAATGTTTGTGGGATCTGCTCAGTGGTAGGAAGAAAGTGTCTGACTGAAAAACAGTTGCGACTTTTGGGCCCTCAGGATCATTAAGGAGTAGGTAGCGACTGGTCAGTAGTAGAAATTCGAGGGCTGTGAGGAATGAGACCCTCTCTTCTCTTCTCTTTTCTGTTCTCTTCTTTTCCCCCCCTGCCTCCCTCCTTTGCTTCCTGTTTTCCTTCCTTCCTCCCTTCTGTCCGCCAGTCCATCTGTCTGTCCTGGAGTTGAACAACATATGCCGTGTGAGGGTTCCCCATTCATCCAGGCTCCCCAGACTTGGAGCATGTGAGAGTCACCGGGAGACTTTGAGACAGCCCCATGCCAAGGACCTTGGGTCCAGGACACACAGAGAACTCTTACAACAAGGAAGAGATGAGTAATCTGAACATGACGTATGGAAACAGTTTGAAGAGATATTTCTCTAAAAGAAGATAAATCATCACTAAGCACATGAAGAAGTGTCATTCGTTATCTTAAGATGTCAAGATCATTAGTCGTTATAGAAATGCAAATCAAAGCCACAGTGAGACACCTCTTTACTTGCAGTAGAGCGATTGTTAGAGAAAGGACAAGGACAAAGCATTGGCAGGGATGTGGAGGCATTGGAACCTCTGACCTTGGCTGGGGGGTTATACAATGGCATCGCCATTTTGGAAAACGGTCTGGCATTTCCACCAGAAGTGGAATGTAGAGTTACGTTTCAGCCAAGCCCTTCTGCACTGAGAACTGAAGACATTTCTGCACAAAGACTTGTACACAGCAAGTTTATTCATAGTGTCCCGAAAGTGGCACCAGCTCAGAGGTCCCCTGACTGAAGCATGGTGAGACGAAAGATGGGGTATCCCTCCGGTGGGAGATTATTAGGAATGAAAGGGAATGGGGCAGGACACACGTTCCAACATGTTTGAATGTTGAAAACATGACACTAAGGGAAAGAAGGCAGAAAAACCACAGATTGTACAGTGATTAAGCCAACTAAATCAATCTTTTGGGATGAAGCATATTCAGGATTTTAAAAAAATATTTATTTAATGTGTTGAGACACAGTCTCACCACATAGCCCAGGCTGCTCCGTCCCTGGTTGAGCGACCCTCCTGCCTCAGCCCCCTGTGCCAGGGAGACAGGTGCACGCCAGTGTGCCCTGCTCAGCCTGTGCATTTCCGAGCTCCCCAGTGATCCCGGGTAAAGTGCAGGTGGCGAGCTGCTTGGCCCATGTGGGGCGAGCACGTCTGGTGAAGGTGAGGTCTGGACTGATGTGAGCGTTGGATGATGAAGGCAAGGACGGGCTGTGAGCATTAGACTCTTAGGTTAGTGCACTGAGAGGGTTTTTGTTTTATTCTTAGAATGTTTATCTTTCCAAGCTTAGGTTTTTGCCTAAACATGGAGACTTTCTTTCATACGTTCTCATTCAGCCGTTAGCTCCAGGTCAAAGAAGAGGGAAGGTCAGGAAGTGACAGTTTTGAAAATCCAAGTCTGACAGCTCTGAACAGAGCTCCTGGGACTGGGCCGTGTGGACCCCAGTGCTCTCAGCTGGGGTCCACCTCAGCTCACTAGGTCTCTGGCTGTCAAAGTTTCTTTCCCTGCCTACAGAGTACTGATTTCCCCAGGCCACCTGCACGCGCGCTTGGCGAGGCTGCCCTGACCTCTCCGCCTTGTCCTTTCTCTCTCGCTGTTTGTTTCACATCTCTAGTGCGTGTCCCGTCTGAGCAGCGCCTCAGGCCAGAATCTGCCGGTCCAGCTCAGCGGGGCCCCCGTGCCCGCTCTTAAGAGGCAGAGGGAGTCCAGCCCAAAGTCTGCTGAAGGCCAGGCCACCTCGATGTGAGAGGCTTTAAGTTAGGACAGGGAGGGGATGAGACCCCAGACCTGGGAGGGGTCTCCAGTCTGAACCCAGCCCTCTCTAGGGCCAGAGGCCCCTGGGAGTTCAAGGTCAATGCTGCTTCAGCCCTGCCATCTGCCTCCCTGGGCCCTGTCCCTCAGGGCCAGGTAGAGATGCTGAGTCCAGCTCACTCTGGCTCCATGGAGCAGAGGTTCAGTTCTCAGGAACTTTGTAAGCTGCTTGTTAAACACAGTTATTATTAAAATCTTAGATAAACTTACGGTGTAATAAATTACATTCAAAAAGCTATCAGATGCTTGCAATTTATCACCTGCAGTTGTTTTACTCTCGTCTGTGCTTGTGAGCGTTTTCATCCATGGCCTCTGTGTCGTGGGCCAGTGCACATCTCTTCCCAGCTCCGTGTCTCAACGTCACATGGGAGCTCAGAGCCAGCCATGAGGAGCATGTTTGTAAAGTAGGAATTGGCAAGTGCCACACATCCGGGCTTTCCCCTCGAATGCTGCTCATGCATTTTCCGGCACACCATGCTTTCAATCAAATACCATGGGCAGAGAGGACAGAACAAAGCACTCCCGTCTCTCTGTTTCCTAACCAGCCCACGGCCCAGGGGGTCGCACTTGTGGACCTCCGAGCCAAGCGGGCAACCACTGTCTAAAGGAAGGCTCTTGGTTGTGAGGACTCTGCCATGGTAGCTACTTGGGAGGACCTTGCTGCAGGACCCTCGCTCTGACTGTATACCTTGACATCTGGTGTTTACTCCAGGCATAGATTTTAGGGCTGGGCTGTGGGAGGCCAAGGGTGGCTCCTAGAGACAGATGGGCAGAGTGTCTGCTTTGGCACCATCCGGGGCATGGGCAGCCGTGGTCCGAGTGAGCACCGCTGACCTGCGGGCGGCAGACAGCCTGCCAGGTCAGCATGAGCTTGGCATCGGCAGGACAGGATCGCAGCCAGCAGTGGCCACAATGAGGACAAAACCCCTATTGTGGACTCTTGTCACCTACAAGGGATCAGTGACTACCATCGGGTTTTTTTGGGGGGATGGAAATGTAAACAATAAAGTGCACGTGTCTGTAAAGACAAGGCTGGCACGCACACGATCTCCCAGCCATCTAAACTATCTAGAGCCCCACAGGACCAGCAAGAGCAGGAGGGAAGCGTAGTCCTCCGGTGCGAGATAATCGAGGATGCTTTCGTGGTAGGCAGGTAACAGCCAGCAATCAGTGCCTTCTCATGGTGCAAGCAAGAAAGTCTGTGTATCCATTTACTTTTCCAGAAGACACATGCGACAGAAAGATGCCTTTGGATACTCCCGCCTATGTAGAAACAGCATGTCTCACAACAGTGATTTGAGAGAAACCCTAAGAGAGGGGCAGCCACATCCACCATGCGTCCGTGCTCTGTCGTCGTCTCTGAGAGTGAACGTGGCTGAATTGTCACAACGCCGTGTGAGTGATACGACTATAACAGGTTGCAGAATTGGAAAGCACTAAATCTTTGTTCCTAATGGCAAAACATGTTTCTCTCATTTTCATCAGAATGTGTGATCCATGCCATTTGAAATCAAATTCCAAACACAATGAGCCATTAGTGTAATAGCTCATTACTAACAGCGGTCTTATAAATAATACATTCTTATCATGCACACACAGCTCGCCATGAAGCCGGCGAAAGGTATTTCAGGCCATGGAAGTGTCCCTGCGCCAGCGCGGCTGTGGATTAGCAGGACATCTCCATGTGAACCAAGATGGATGCCAATTTTCCCTGCCGGGACCGAGGCTGGCCGACTTTCTGCACATATGGTAGATGGATCCGTTAATCAGCGTCTGCTGAGTCTTGGGCCTAAAATTACAGAGAAGCCAGACAACTGCAGCTACACAGCCTTTGTTCACCAGTGCAAACAAGACGAACAATCACTTGTTATTTGGGGAAAAAATTAAAATGTTTATTTTGGACTTTCATTAAAGTGTCAATGGCTTTACAAAACAGCTGTGTAAATCTGGCTTTTACAGCAAGTATCATTTTGGGGGGTTCCTGCAAAGAAAAGAATATGCATGGAAAAATTAATTTTTAAAAAATTCCTCTTGGATTTCAGGACTGGGGAAAAAATAAAGAGCACCTCACATTTATTTTTCAAACACACGCTTGAGAACAAATGGCTTTCATTGGAAGACCTATTGGAGGACAAGTCATTTACTATCTAAATTCTTTTCTTTGTCATCTAAACGATTAAGCATGCATATGGCTTGATTTTCTGGTCAGGATATTAAAACATTGGCTGTTTGCTTTGGGCACGTATGGAAAGACGCTATATCAGGGTAGAGAGATCTATGATTACAGAGTTTTACTGTCCAAATGGGAGGATCCCTCAAGAAATGAAGCCTGAATGTTGAAGGATGGGACACAGTTCATACTGATTTCTGTAAGAAGAGCTGAAGTAAAGATTGATATCAGGAAGCAGGGAGATAGATAGCTTGGAAATGGGGAGGGGACCAAGAGCCTGGGTGGAGGAGGGGAAGGGGACATAAGATGGTTTAAGGTGGTCGTGGAGAGTACCTGAGACCCACAAGCAGTGTGATCTTTGTATGGCACAAACGTGAACCAAATAATAGCAAACATGATGAAACTAGGGAAAGGGGACCTGGAGCTGGGGAGGGAGAGGAGGGGGAATACAAAGAATCAAGGAGTGGTAAGTACGTGTACCCACCCCCTAAGATGAATGTAAACACCATGTACCAATTTTAAAAAAGCTTAAAAAAAAAGAACAGTCAGAGGGTAATCAGCCAACTAGAATTTGCTTAAATCCCACCTCATAATCAATAGGAATTTTGTCTGTGAAGTGTGAAGGACTATATGCATTTTAAATTTTAAATACTCTCCTTGCAAGGAAGATAGGACACACGAAATTATTGAAAAGGCATAATAAGGGATTTCAGAATTAAGATCTTCTGTTAATTTGTAATATTTTAGAACTAATAATAGGTCCAGGTCATGGGGCCATTGGAAGAGCAACCCCTGTGCATGTGGTAGAGGGGAATGCACAGGAGGCCTGGGTCTCTGGTGAGATAGAAGGAGAAAGACCCCAGGAGGCAGTCAACATTGGTCAGGCAGGGCTCTGGTTAAGGGTGAGGGCAGTTGCTACGTTCCCGTAGCGTCTCCTCAAGAACTCTGAGACAGCGTCCCTGAGTTCCTTGCCCACCTTAAGGGCGGCCCACAGGGTTACCTGGATGTGTCTGAGGACATTGCCTGTGCCATGCCTGGTGCTGTACACCATCTCCTTCTCCCAGAAGGCTGCGTGGCAGTGTCATGGCGAGGTCCAATCTGCTGCAGTAACCAGGCTCTTGGGTGTCGCAGGTGGAAGGCATGGCCGTGGGCTTCATGAGCGTGTGCTCCAGAGTGAATCTGCCGCTGCTGCATGAGTGCTTCGACCTGGGGCCTTTCCACGGATTCTGTGTCCCGCATCCCGATGACATCCTGGAGCCACCCAAAGAACCCAGACACACAGGTATGGTGGCCGCCCAGGGGCTCCTTGGGCAGTAAGTCCATGCCTTATGTACACAGTGATGTTGGCTGTGGGTTGGAGCCAGATAAGGCATCTTCTGTCTCTGTCTCCAAATTCCCTCAAGGACCAATTCCTGGGGTATTCCCGCCTTACACAACAGTTGCCTGTGGGCTCTGATAGTGCACAGAAGTGACCAGTGTAGCCAGACATGGTGGCCTTGCCATGAAGGCTCTCCGGATTCAGAGCGCTCACCTAACAGTACAGTACAACTTACAGTGAAACACTTCCGGCACCTCAGGGTTTCACACGCACGTACATGTACACAGAGCCAAAGTCTAATAAATGAAGGTTTAAATCAAGACTTCAAGGAGCAGGGGCTGTGGATGAGTGGTAGAGCACATGGCCAGCATGCACAAGGACCTGTGTTCTGTAACCAGCACCACGAACAAACAAACTCTTCGAGAGTTGTGTATGCTTCTAGACTACAATCCCGGCAATAAGTGATTCATATTTGTGTCTTTCATAAAACCTTATAGATCTACTGCAAATAGTCTTTTTTAACTTCCTTAGCTTATTTATACCTACAAGAAATAGCAAAATCAATCTAGAAATACGGTCTGTGCTAGGATTCCCAGGTGGAAGGGGTTGAGGGCATCATTTCTCTGGGTCTCAGTGTTTGGGGTCTTTGGCAGACAGATGTGGGCGGGCAGGTGACCTCAGGTGTGTTCCTCTGCTTCTGTAAACCTGGTTCTTCATTCGTGAAATGGGCGCAGCGGTGATGCCTCCCCGCAGTACAGTCATGACGCAGCACCACTTACGGCATGTAGCGTGGTTCACGCAGCACCTCGATGCGTTAGTGCTCAGTGACTGCAGAGTGCCACTGCCAAGCTGTTCTGGTCTTGTGATCAGCCATTCACTCCCTGAGACTCTCCAGGGGAAAAGCTCTGCTTCCTCCTGTCTGGAAGATTGCATCAAGGTCATTCAGAAGTAGGAAGAGCACTACTTTGGTAGGTGGCAGAGGGCGTGTCAGTCTAGACAAGAGCGGGTGGTGATTTGGCTGACTGTGTCCCCCGAAAGCCAAGCACAGGGTGTACAGCCTCATCCGACTGTACACACCGGTCACATCACAGAGGACTTGGGAAGCTGTGGATGGACAGACAGCCTTTTCCCTTATACGGATGTCAGCTCCCTTCCTCGTAGAGAGACTTGAGCTCATTGCTTTTCTACACTGAAGGTCATTGGTCCCTGCTACTCAGCGAAGACATCCCAAGAGTGTGATGAAGAAACTCTCGCCTTGAGCCACGAGCTCCCATCCTTTTCGGGCGCTCGTGTTCTTCTCCAGAGGCGGCGCTGGGGTGCGCCGTTATGGCTGGGTGCTGTGTGTGTGAAGTGCTATAAACGCAGCGTCTGACTCAGGAGTCGCTGAGCGGGTTAAATAGCATCACTGATGTGCTCAGGGGAGGGCCACACACGGAGTAAACCCCCACACTGCCGTTCTTAGAGACGATTGGAAAGCTGTCACCTCTTCCGGTGTGTCTCCGAGCATTCCCTACAGAGTAAACGGGAAATTCCTATCCTGGAAACTATCTGGGAAGCCGGGGAAGGAGTCCGGTATTGCAACAGAACCCTGGATTTAAAACCACACGTCATCTCGCGTGTCTAGCAAAACCCACATGAACTCGAGAAGTTTTTCTTCTCCTTACCTTGTTCAGTATTTTTACTTAGAGTCAGCTGCTGTAGGACATGGTGAAGGAAATAGGAAGATGTTTCTTATCTTCTTCACTTTAATTTTTATTTGAAACAAATGTAATTATAATCCTGAATCCACGTTACCTATTTTTATTTGTTTTTATTTCCATACCCCTTTTGTTTATTTGTGAAAATCAGCTTTATGCTCACTGACACAAAGGATTCTTTATGAAATTTCCCCAGGAAGTCACTCATGTAGACTTCCAAGTGAGGCAGGGGTGGCCCCCAATCTTCAGCAGTCATGATCTTGGTTATAACTAAGAGTTGTCAGCGCGTTTTGCTGCCCTCTTCCCATCAACACAGCAAAGAATGAGGCTCTGGAGAAAATTCTAAATGTGCTGTGAGCTACTGTTACATTTTTTTCTAATGAAAGTCTCAAGTTAAAGGAAATGTAATTTCTCTAAAATATGAACTAAAATTTGTGTTTCAAAGGAGCGCTTGCTGTTGCGCCTCACATCTTGTATTTTTGCTTCGCACTTCTTCTGTTTCAAGGGATTTTCAACACACAGGATCTCATTTTATCTCTGTAACTTGGGACAGGTGACATTCTTTCCATTTTATCCCTGCCTCAGCTCAGCCAAGGGTCTAAACCTCATCAGGGGCTGACCCAGAACCCAGACCCCCTCTCTCTGCCTCTGCCTCATGCATGTCAGGCAGCCAGGTGTCCACTGCTGAGCTCCAGTCCAGCGCACGGCCAGCTTTGTCTTGGACAGCTTTAACTGAAACCTCCCGTGATGGGTCTGCTGCCTGGATGCGTGGTCAGTTTGTCACATTGGTCATTTAGTGAATAGGCACTTCAGTGATTTATCAGAGACTCACTTTGTGTGTGTGTGTGTGTGTGTGTGTGTGTGTACTGAATAACTTCCTCCTGCCAGAGTCTTCACCGCTGTTTCTGAGTGAGTGCTTACCCAGCGCCTGGAGGCCACTCTGCCCAATATGAAAGATAAGCAGGAAGTGGCAGGAAGTCCACACTCTGGGAGCAGACTGTGCCTGCAGTCAGGTCCCCGCTTGCCTACTGGTTATCTGTCAACTCCCAAATAGATGGTTGTACTTGCATCTTTGACTCAAGGGCTTTCTCAGGGAAGCCAGATGAGCATTCTGCTGCTCTGGTCTTTTCCTACCAGCCATGGAAGCACTTACTTTCTTTATACCACACAGATTGGAGTCAGGGTGTAAATACCCCGGCTTCCTCGCCCCTCAGCTGCTCAGGCTCTGAGACAGGAGTTCAGGTTGGAGTTCCAGTCGCCCACAAAGATGACATGAATGGCAAAGCGTATTTTGCTGGTTGGCTTCCTTTCTCTATTTCTCACTCTCCTCCTGGTGCTTCCTGGGATCATCTCCCAGATAAATTGCTTGTTCTCAGATCTTTGGCTTGAAGTCTGTCTTTTGCAAATCCACACCAACTTCAACCCTTCCAAGCAGAATGATGTCAAGATTTAATGTTCTTCAGCTGATATAGTAGCTCTTCTCCTCTGGTTCTTTACACATTTTATGATTAGCTGACTATCCAGCATTTCAGTCTTAAGCATTTCCATCGACTCTAAAAAGTTTAATTAATTTAATGTTTAAAATAAAAACTTAATATAATTTAATGCACATTTAATTTTACCTGAATGCTACAATCCACTCATTTGGCATATGTAACATTACACATTTATAAATTTTGGTTTTTTATGTACTGAACCTTGGATCTGTGCTGCAAGTAGTGGAAACAAGTTTCAAAGATCCAAATTTTGTCCCAGATATTAAAAACTAGTAAAAATTTAGTTTTTATTTAGAGGAGAACTTTGTTTAGAAGTCACAAGTTCCTGGAACGTTTGAAGAACTCATAAAGGAATGGGAACACATACTAGAAAAAAGGGCTTTCTGCTTGTGTGGGAGGCTGTACTGAGGTATACAAAACCCCTTACATGCTGAGTCTCCAAAAATGTGCTGAGCCACATCAAGATGTTCCATATGCTGGGCAGTTAATGAATATTCTCCTCCAGTGACAATAAAATGGCTCAAAATAGTATGTTTTTTCCAGTATGTTTTTTCACTGCCAGCCCTGGGTGGCATTTGCAAATCAAGCTGTGTCTTTTGTTAGCTGCCTCATCACAATAAAGATTTTGGAATCAGCATTGAGCTGGCAATTTTCTTGATGATGCATAAGGCAAAATAGGGCACAGCCTGTGTTTCCGCAGCTGTATTGGCACCGTCATGTTTAACAGTTAAAATAAAAAATAAGAACAAGCAAAAAAAGGCCCCCAAACTTTGGTTCCTCATGCAGGCTGGTGTGTTCCGGGCAGCACAGATCTGTTTTAGAAGACCCCTGTGACGTTCAGGCTTGTAAGTCTTATTACGCACCCAGGGCCCACCTTGCAGTCTCCGCAGAACTTGATGTGCTTCTTGGTAGGGAGAAATTTAATTTTGTGTAACAGAATTGTGGGCTTTCAAAAGGATAATTAGTGTAGCTCTTGTAGCCAAGCCATCCAGGAGAAGTATTGCTTATTGTACATTAAAAGGTCCTTCAAAATAGTAATTTTTATAACATCTCCGTGTAAAACAGCAATGCTGACTTTAAAATTATTTTTTAAAAATCACTCCTGCTGTCAGGAAATGTTGCTTCATGTCTTATTTAATTTCTGTTCATTCAACTTACATGTGCTTCTTGCCTCCAGTTTTCTCCTGTGTCAGACTAGAAAACATCTGTCTGTGCCAGTACTGGAAAACCACTGCTGAATTCAGCCTTATCTATATTAAATACTCCCGAGCCTTTTAGCTTCTGTTAGCCTCTCTCCTTACAGTGTGCTTCATGTTCCTGATTTCTTCCTGTTTCACTATATTCTTCTGTTAACGTGGATTCCAATGTAAATGAAACAGTTGTCCGCAGAGCATAGCAGTATTCCTACCTGTGTGTTTGCATTATGTATCCAGAGCGTTAATCTTAGCACCCTTTATGTTCTGTAGTTACATAACTAGTGATCCCCCTAGGATTCTGTATTCATTCCCTAGAGCTGCTTAGCAAAGTGCTGTGGACAAGGTGACTTAGGTGACAGGAGTTTATCATCTCCCAGTTGTGGGGCCAGCAGTCTGAGATGCAAGTGTTCCAGGGTCAATTTCTCCAGGCCTCCCACCAGGCCAGCATAGAGCCACCTTCTCCCTCTGTCTTCACCTGTCTTGGTTACTTTTCTCTCATTGCTGAGACAGAGCACCCGACACTCAAAATGAAAGAAGGAAAGGTTTATTTAGTTCACAGTTTGTGGAGGATTCAGTCTGTAATCAGCTGGCTCCAGGCAGGGTGGCACGGCAGTAGGGCAGCACTTCCAGGGCAGAAGACAGTGAAGCAAGAGCAAAAGTGGGGAAGAGCCAGCCTCTTTTCCTCCCTTGTATTGTACACAGGCCACCTCCTACCCCCACTCCAGGGCGGATGTAGCACTCACAACATCTCTGTGCCCTCCTCTTGCACAGGGTGAGGGTGTTTACAAAGTAAGGATCCTGGCTCCCTGCTGAGTCTCTTAAACTTGTTGACACAGTGTATCATCTATAACACCTTGCTTCCCCCTACCAGTCCCTAGCCAAATGCCCTCTCCTTCCATAGAAGGATACTAGACATACTGGATCCGGGCCTACCCTGGTGACCTCATTTTAACCTAATTACCTTTTTAGCACCCTTATCCCCAAATAGTCACAATCAGAAATCCTGGGGGTTAAAATTCAACATATGAATTTTGGGGGTGGGGCAGTGTCTTAGTTACTTTTCTCATTACTGAGACAAAATACTTGACACTCAAAGTTAATTAAAGGAGGAAAGGTTTATTTTGGTTCACAGCTTGTAGAGGTTGCAGTCCATAACTGGCTGGTTCCAAGGCAGTGTGACATCGCAGAAGAGAAACAGTTCCCGGTGGGCAGGAGGCAGCAAAGTAGAGAAGTAAGGAAAAGGCAACAAGCCACGACCGCAGGCCTCTTTCTGTCCTTTATCTTCTATGCAGGCTACGCACCCTCAGGGAAGGCAGCACTCACACCAGCATGGGCTTTCCCATTATCCACACCCAGAACTGTGCCGAGCCAGTCCACGGGCTAATTTAGTAATCACACACCCTTGATTCCCAACATCACACCCTTAACCCTAGCATCACACACCTATGAAAAGATCCAGTCACCTCTGCAAAGCCCCCCATGACCACCTAAGGTTTTGGGGGGACATCTAGACACAAGCGATAACAGCCAGGCGGAGACACATTTCCGCCTGTGTGTGTGAGAGGCTCTATGTGTCACCCTTCTTCCTTCCAGTCCCTGTTAGGGTGGTGGTGCATGTCCAGACGGGGGCTGCTTAGTATTCACTTCCTTCCATACAGTTCCACCTGGCTAGATGGAAGGGGCACCTTCCAGCCCTCTGACCCCACAGGGACCCCCTCCTGCCCTGTTTCTCCCTGCGTGGGCTTCAGATGTCCCCAGGAGAGGAGCTGTGCTGCGTGGCCTTCAGTCTCCTGGCCACCCCATTTCCCAGCAGGCTGCGGTGAATTCTGGG
Source organism: Cuniculus paca (assembly GCA_004365215.1). Lineage (NCBI taxonomy): Eukaryota > Metazoa > Chordata > Mammalia > Rodentia > Cuniculidae > Cuniculus > Cuniculus paca. The sequence goes on from RJWT010000102.1 coordinate 78,429, forward strand.
TCCCTTCCCATGTCACACTGAGTGGCTCCCAGGTGTTATTTCCCAGTTGATGGCAAGGGCCACCAGAGGTGCCACTTTCCTCGTTGTGATTCTCCCTCCTCGCCTGGGGCCCAGCAGCATTGTTCTTTGGTGCCACGTGGCCAAGGCTGCCAGGCGGTGGCAGTTACACAGATAATAGCAGCAAACTGTGCTTCATTTAATGATGCAAAGCCCAATATACCAACTAACACTTGCTACAATTCGAATTTTTTCTTTTTAAACCACCGACTGTCTTTAGCATGTGAAGGTAACAAATCGCCTTCTTCCAACGCTTTCTACTCTCACCAACTTAGGTTTTCTAGAATTAACCGTGTGAGTTTTGGGGCTTTTAGCAAGGGATATTGATATGACAAGTAGAGAACTCCAGACCAAGTCCAAAGGGAGTTGGGTCTCTTTAAGGCCGATACCTAGGCTCCTGCAGGGGTTCTCAGGCCAAGTCCTTGGCTTGAAACCCATGAGGGTAAAGGTGAGCCACACCTGACACCAGAGTGGGCTGCTGGGGACAAGCCCGAAAGCCCTGCAGGTGGGCTTTTTGCTTATTTAACAAAACCTGCTGCCGATTCCCCATCTTCATTCCAATGCTGCTTTCTAAGTCCTTTCCAGTGGCTTCAAAAACAACAGCAGCAACAAATGACACCCACTTCAGAATCTATTATTTTGCAGAGAGCAGGATGCCTGGGATTGCGTTCTGACTCTCCTCTCCAGCACGGGAGCAGTGGAGACGTGACTCAGCCTTGCTCCCCAGCGGTGGGATCCATTATACAATGGTGCAAATACAAACGCATTTTGATATAGGGCCTGGAGGTCTCTGAAAGAAAAGTGGCTTTATTTATATTTGTTATGATCATTATGTGCTGAGATTATTTTCTCAGTAGGTGATGTCTCTTTTTGCCCATGTTTATGGAGCAGGGGAGAAGGCATTTAATGAATTTCAAGAGTGTATTTGACTGTAAAACACATCTCAGTATATTCACATGTAAATAACCCTTTTATTTGTTCTCTCTGGTGACCTTCTTCTTTTGGGGTAGATCACAGTTTGTTGTTGTTTTCCATTTCCAAATGGAAGGCTGAATGATAATAATGAGAGATTATGCAGAAAAATCCATGTTTAAAATAATGTTGATATGCCACTTGTATTGCAGGATAATTATAGTAATTTGGCTATTACACTATATGGAGGCAGGAGTTGGTTGCTAGAAAACACGGTGGTAGGGGCGATTTGAGGGATTTTCATCCCAACTGGCTGTTTGATCCTGCTGACTTTTCTCTTGAAAATCAATTGCTTGACAGGTATACTCTGAATTCCCCCTTGATTATACTGGCTGTCAGGGGCTGACCCCATAGCACTGGATCACTGCGAGTCTGTCGGTTTACAAAGGGTTTTTGATGGCTTAAAATATCATGGACCAAATTTAATCTGAGCAAAGCAACTAAGGAAGCAATTACTAAAAATCACAGTCTTCGCACATGGCAGGCCATAAACAAAGGAAAATGTATTAATTCTGATGCCCAACTTGAAGCCAGTGATTCTGTTTCCGGGCCGAAAGCCTCCTCCCCCTGCCTTTTGCCTGTGCTTGTGGCACCCTAAGCGCTGCCCAGCACAGTCCTGGAGACACCCTGTGGCAGCATCTTGACACTTTCCCATTTTCTCTCAAGGTTGTGCCTCGATTCAAGTCTGTTTGAATCCAAGTTAGGAAATTTGGTTTTTCTTCAATAGCATCACTTAGCATATGAAGATTGAAAAAGTGATTAGCATTGCTGGGGATGTAGCTCAGTGGTAGAATGTGTGTTTAGCATGTGTGTGATCCTGGGTTCAATCCCCAGCTTTAAGAAAAATTATCAACATACAGTTAGGGATAGGCATGCTATGCATATGTGTGTATCCAACTCCATGTGGAAAAATACTCCATCTTTTTTATCGAGTACTGATTTAAATCTACATGAAATATATTGAGCTGGATGTGGTGGCACAGGCCTGTAATCGAAGCACTTGGGAGGCTGAGGCAGGAGGATCGCCATGAGTTTGAGGCCAGCCTGGGCTACATGATGAGTTCAAGGCTGGCCTGAGCTGCATAGAGAGACTTTGTCTCAAAACAAACAAACAAACAAACACATTTAGCATGTTGGAATAAAGAGAGAAGTAAGAAAATCACAAAACTTATTAAATGAAAAAATTATTATTCATAAGTGTGGGGAAACATTAGACTTCTCTAAAACCAAATGGCACAGTAAAACCCAAGAGCTTCGTCTCCCTCTCTTATCCTACTGAATTACAGACCTGCATTGCAGTCGGAATCCTTAGTTCTGGGCCCTGAAGTAGCAGAAGAGGACCAGGATCTGATGGCTGAGCAGAGACTGACACAGCAGAGCCTAGTTGTGGTTTTAAGAACCTGCTGAATGTTCCAAGTCTGTGACCTCCACTGCAGCAAGTCCGAGGAAGAATCCCAACACTGAAAAGATTCGTGTGTAGAATCTTCTCTAAGCTCACTACTCATGCTGAGAACAAACGAAACAGCCAAGCAAGCAAGCGCTTTAGAAATCTAAAACTTCCCGCCAGAAGGAGGTGGCTTAGTGTATGATCACCCCCTGGCAGGTGAGGAGCAGCTTTTGAAGGGGAGATGGCCGGGCGTGATCTTGTGTGGAAAGAAAGACCACAAAAATGAGCCGAGGTGGGATGGGTGAGAAACATTCTGTGAAGAGCACAGAGTGGCAATGCAGCAAAATGACAGAGGTGGCCAATCACAGAGGGGGCTCCAGGGCAAGGCTTGTACTTTCTATTTAAAAAAATGTGGAAACAATTTAAAATTTACAAAAAGAGTCACAGGTCCTTTTTCAGAGAGTAAGTTAACAGCATGACACGGGGGTACCTCTGGACAGTCCAGTGACCCATTCCTACAGAGAGGGACTGCCTCATCTGCATCCTCGAACATCCACCCAGTTAGAAAGTGAACAGGGTTCAGTTACCGCCACCTGCACCGCAGGCCGTCTTCATGTTCCCCTGTTCGTCCCCACGAGGTCCTTTACGGTGGAAGGACCCCGCCCAGATCACAGCGTGTAGGTCGTCTTGCCGTTTCTTTAGGTTTGGAAGAGTTCTTCAGTCTCCCTTGACTTCACGACCTGGACCCCCATGAGCGTCACAGGCCCATCATGTTGCAACAGCGAGCCTGTCCTTGTGTGATGTCTCTTCTCACTGAGATCCGTGTTGGGTGGATGGGACTCCGGTTCCCCGTCCATCAGAGCACTGTGATACGTGTTCAGTCTGTCCTGTCATGAGGATGTACGCCCCTGTGATCACTTAGTTAAGGTGACTCTATTAGGTACAAAACTGAAAACCATTTTAGCTAATCCCAGTCTGGTTGGAAACCTGTAATCTTTTTTTTTTTTTTTTCAGTGCTGGGGATCAAATCCAGGGTCCTGTGTTTTTTAGGCAAGCACTTTACCACTGAGCGACATCCAAAGTCGTTTCTTTCTTCCTGGCCTCTATAATGTCTCATCCGTAGACGTCCACTTGGCATCAGCTGACCCAGTCTTACCCCTCCTTGGAGTTTCAGCTCTGCCCCAGTATTTGCAGCCATCTGGAGGTCTCCCTGGGGAAATGAAGCTCCTGGCTGCCCAGGGGGTCAGTCTGTCTGCGCCCGCCTCAAGTGCTCGGGAGCTGCTGTCATGCGGTAGCTCCTGTCGCCCCGTGTGAGCAGCGAGGTGCCTCCTGTGAGGGCGGTAGGATACTCACGGCGCGCAGCCCGACTTGCAAGTTCCCAGTCTTAAGCTTCACTACCTGTCGTCTCTTCTGTAGTCAGGGCTCTTTCTTGTCCTTAAAGCTGTCTTTGGTTTTCATCTTCTCTTTTCAAGTGAGATTTTTCTCTTTGGTCTTTTCAAAGACACAGTTCTTGGATTAATCTTCCAAGTCTCAGGGTTTCTTTTTGAATTTATCGATATATTCTCATATTCTTATGCCCTCCTTTTCCCTAATGTCTTTGAATTTGTTTTGTTCTTTGTATTCCCTTTTTTTTTTTTTTTTGAGACAGAGTCTCACTGTGTAGCGCAAGCTGGCCTTGAACTCACTATGCAGCCCAAGCTATCCTTGCACTTTCCATGGTCCTCCTGCCTCAGAGCCTCTCGAGTACTAGGATTACAGGTGTGTACCACACCTGGCTTGTTCTTTGTATTCTAATTGCTTAATTCATTTTCACTTTTTCTCATTTTATAACAAAAACATTTGTTGGAAAGAAAAACTTTTCTTTGACCAATTTAGATTGGGCACATCTTGTTAGGTTTTTTCCTAAGCATTTTATATTTTTACACCATTGTAAATGTGTTTTAAAAATCTTTGTTTTTAAATTGGTTGTTGCTGCTATGCAGAAATGCAGCAGGATTTTTGTATATTAATCTTATATCCAGCGACCTTTATATTATCACCTTAAGATTTATCAGTAGATTCTTATGTATTTTCTCTGAATCATGTAATTTTTTTACCTTTGACTTTACAATTAGTTGGTTTTGTCTGTTTTGTTCTGTTTTTTTGACCCAGGATCTTGCTATTTAATTCAGGCTAATCTTGAACTCACTATGTAGCCTAGTCTGGTCTTGAACTTGGTGCTGATCCTCCTGCCTCAGTCTCTTGAGTGCTGGGATTACAGGCGTGGGCTACACACCTGGCGATGGCTGTGATTTCTGACTTGCTGGGGTTGAGGTTGGCCTTCCTAGTGGGCACTTGGCTGAACACACTGCATTCCATCCCTACAGATGGCTGCTGAAATAGACTGGAAATGCACCACCAAGAGGTGTGGTGGTGCTGTTCCCTTGTGTTTACAGCAGGCTCTGTGGGCATGGCTCAGGGGTCTGCGATGAGACGATGGGGGGTTATCTGGGGGGTCCCTAAAAGGTGCTCAGGAGCACTGTCTTCAGGAGCCAGCAGAGGAGGTGGCAGTGTGATCATGGAAGCAGAGCATGGAGCACTGCAGCCCCACATCAAGGGTGCCGCTGCCTCCAAAGCAGGGAGCAGCAGGCGTAGGTCTTCCCGGGCCTGCAGGCAGGCATGGGCTGGCACCTTAGTGCCGGCCAGCCGGGCGCTGTTTCCACTCCTCCTCCAGAGCAACAGAGGGCAACTGTCATCATCGGGAGCCTCATGGGTAGAGCAGCAGCCATCGGAGCGGAGCAGCAGCACCGAGAAGACTGGGTGGGGGGCAGCCGAGGGAGAGAAGCAGCTGAGAAATAAGAGGCTCTGTGCTCCCCAGTGGAGCCCCCCCGCCCCGAAAGGGTGGTCTGCACTCACGATGCCCACCGTCTGTTGTCGTCCAGGTGCAGCTTATTCTCCTGCAGCAGCGTCCTGACCTGGCCCACCTTTCCCACCACCACCCTGAGCCTGGCCCACCCTGAGTCCCGGCACCTGGGACCTGGGACATTACTGTCTCAGAAGGGGGTGTGGAATATGTATTTTTAAATGAAGGAACCTCTTGCCTCAAGGCTCTCAATAGCCAGGGTGTGTGTGTGTGTGCTGCCCCGTACACTGCTGGCTTGGGAGCCTCTTGGAGCAAGGTCTACACCTTACTCATTGTTTACCTCTGTACGCTGAGTACAGTGTCTGCACCTTGCTCTTCATGGAATTTTTTTTTTTTTGTCTTTTTGAGACAGGGTCTTGTGTGCCGTTCAGACTGGCCTTGAACTCACTTTGTAGCCCAGGCTGGTTTTGAACTCACAGTGATCCTCCTGCCTCAGCCTTCCAGGTGCTGGGATTACAGGCATGCACCACCACACCCATCCTCATGGAACTTTGATTGGAATGATTTAATTTAAATCTTTAACCTTTCTGCTTTCCTCCTCTTAAAGTGGAGTGCCTTGAATTCATTTGTCTCTTTTCTGAAATTGTGGTTGTTTTGGTTACTTTTCTGTCCTTGCTGAGACAAACACCTGACATCCAAAATTAGGGAAGAAAAGGTTTATTTAGCTTACGATTTCTGGTGGTTTCAGTCCATAATCAGCTGGCTCCAAGGCAGGGTGGCGTGGCACTGGGGCAACACTTCAAGGCAGCAGCCAGAGCAAAACAAGGGAAACGCAAGCCTCTTCTCCTCCTTTATATTGTACTCAGCACCCCCCCCCACCCCCGGCTTCAGGGTGGGTATAAAATTCACAAAATGTCCTTGCCCTCCTTTGCACAGGATGAGGATATTTACGAAGTAAGAACCCTGGCTCCCTGCTGAGTCTTTCAGTTAAACTTCTAAACTATGCAAGTTGACACAATGCATCAACCATAACAGTGGTATTAAAATACTAGACTAAAGTGATTACTGTGTAATATTTTGAAGCTAGAAATTTACTTTTATAATCAAATACTTTAAATTTTTAAAATTGCATGTGGGAAACTGCCTTTAAAAACTGGGATAGTGCCATTGAGGTTGAGTTCCTGTTGGTCACCTTCCAGTGGTGCTTCTCCCTGGACTCCCCAGAAATGCCACCTGAGTTAACTCTAGCGTGTTAGTACTTAGTATCCCGCCAGACTTCTTTTTCTTAAAAAATTTATATGAAGTCTATTTATTCATTGGAAAAAAAAAATGAGGTTTTTGTGGCAGTTTTTTTCTTTTTCTTTTTTTTTTTTTTTTGAGGAGGGACATAAATGGTGTCCCAGAGGTGTGTAGCCTGCCCCTCCACTCCGCTGTTTGCAATCTGGCAGGGTCTATGTGCACGGGTCAGGGTGCTCCCTTCCCCCGGTGCACAGCATTCCCTGCGTGGACTGTGCCTCCTGCGTCCTGGGCTGATGTTGAGGTCGTCTGTGCAGTCTTGTTACTGCACATGATGCTGCAGTGAATGCACGTGGCCTGTCTCCTTGGGCCCCTTGCCTGCTGGCTGTATTTGCAGGATCACCCTTGCTGGGCTGGGGACACTCGCACTGTCACTCTTTCTTCCAAGCTCCTCCCACTTCCCTGCACTTGATGTCTGAGTTTTTACCATTGGCCAGTGTGAGCCTCTGAGAGCAGACACAACTGCGTCACTGACTTCTCCAGGTGCTGCTGACCCACCGCTCTCATTTCCTGGCCACTCATTCCCCTTGCCTGGGTGGCGTCTTTGCTGCCTAGAATTCGATCACGGGTCTGTTGCATGTGCTGCAAGTACTTTCTCCATGTATGTCTGCTTTTTTAGACAGAACTTTTAAATTTTGGTGTGGTAAATATGTCAATGTTTTTCTTTTATGACGTCTGCATTTCCAAGGAAGTGTTTCTCCACTTCCTTGGAGCAAAGACTAGAGATTCAAGTGAAATCACCCAGTTCAAAGTTCTGTGAGGAACAAGTTGTAGATGCCCTATTAGGTACACAGATAAATAGTGAGTAAGATTTGTTTCATGGAGATACGCTCTCGCATTTTCTTCTGTTAATTTCGAAGTGATTTTTTGGAAACTTCAGGCTGTAACGTACAGTAGCGCCTCGATTCACAAATGCTTTTGTTTGCAAACAATTTCCATTTGGCAAAATTTTGTTTCTGTCCACAAACTCCTCATCAGGTGATGAATGCAGCGATGGCCATCTGCCCCAGAATTGTGGAAGGAAATAAATTTGTGGGCCAAATCTGCAAGCGATTTTTATTTTTGGTATGAACTAGGATTTGAAATTTATTGTTTTCCTCATATGGATAGCCAACACCACTGCTTCTAGAGTTGATTCTTTCCCACTGATTTGAAATGCCACCGTTAGTGTGTATCAGCATTGCACAGTGAGCTGCTGTCTTTGGGGGTTTTACTTTGTTCTGTTCTTGCCTCGATGACCTACTCATCCACCATGGCTTTCTCATTCTTAATATTCAGCACAAAATTTGGCCTGTTTTCTGTTCTTCTTTCTTAAAACTTCATTTACTATTTTTCTACACTTACTCTTTTAGGATCAGTTTATCTTATAAAAGAAAAATATTGTTGAATTTCTAACGTATATTTAAAATATGTTAACTGTGAAAGACTATACATTATTGATTATCCCTGAACCCTTCACAATGTATTATTTTGCATTCCCTTCAAAGTGCTATTAATTTGTAGTATTCCTAAATGTTTCAAAATGCATGATTTCTATTAAAGAGTAAATAAGAGCCAAAGTCCAGTGGAACATAAGGTCTGTGTAATCCTGTGGTTGTTGAAGGATAATAATGCAGAATTGTGAGTGCAGCGTTGGCTATTGAATCCTGGGAGCAGCCTGTGCTTCAGAGCAACCCACTTCAGATAAGCGGTCTCCACTCCTCCTAGGACCCGCCGCGACTTCGGGACTTCTGAGCCACGGCAGCGGCACAAGTCTTCATGTGCCAGTTTGAGTTGCAGCCTCAGACACATTTTCAGTTCCTGTACATTACGGAAAAGCACGGCCTGGCCTTCCCGGGGACAGCGTGTTACATCCCGAGATCTCAGGGCGTATTATGAACATTAACTAATTAAACCTTCCAAGCCCCGGGGGCATCAGAGAGGGGTACGGCCTCGCCTTGCACAGTTGTGCAACGCAGCCACCTCCAGGGATGGGTGGCAGCTGCCTAATACGAACCGCAGCACCTCGCAACAGTTTAGCCCAGACAATTAGCCTTGCTGGTGGTAATTGTCCCGTGACATCAGTCGGCCTAGTAGTTAAGTCACCAGGACTATTAGTTCATTGCAAATCTAATCCAGCCGTGAAGGGTTTTTATTCTTTAGTGATTTCACCCTAATCATAAAAGAAATATATATGCAGTATAGTTGGGCTTTTTGTAGTACTTCAAATTACAACAAAATATGAAGGAAGTATCTTTTTAAAAATAAAGTGCAATTTAATGGTAGGGATATATGATGATATGAGTGGTTTTTCATTGAAAAGTTTGCTGCTGAGCGAAATGGATGGTAAAAGTCAGAATAGGTACACTGACTGGCAGGGCGAGGTGGGAAGGCTCTGGGTGCTATCATTTTATTTATTCTCGGCGGTAGCCAGGTGCAGAAACTTACCAAGCTGTGCACATTTTCCTGTGCGTTCTCTCCCAGCTGCAAAGCAGATTAACCTACAAAAGCGTGCTGCTCTTACCGTGAGACACGCTGGAAGCCTGCAGAGGCTCTCTGGGAGATTTTTCAGGGCACAGGCATACTCAGGAGCTCAAGATGTGGGGCCTTTATTTTCCCCAAAGCCTCTGTCTTCAGGAGAGGGACTCCAAGTCCTCTTAGCCATTTTCCCATCATGCCTCATGCCGGGATGAGATTCTCTCTCTGCACCTGCAGCTTTATGTGCCTCTCTTACTGTGCCGTGTTATGCCTCCCTGCACATCTAATTTTTCTCTTAGAATTTTGTTCTCTTCCATTCACCAACATCTTTTTCGAGAGGAGCCAGAAAGCATTCGTGATCTGGTAATTTGGCTTGAGAGGTGATTGCAGGGCTGTTGCCACAGCGGGCCCTGCAAGATCGGGGAAGGCAGGCAGGGAGGAAATAGTGAGGCCCAGGCTGCCTCTGGCCAGTGTGTCCGAGGGGTAATTAAACGGAGCTGGCTGTGGGGATCCAGGCCCCTCCTGTGTGTGCGCAGAGCGCCCCTGGGCTGGGCTGTGCTAACGTGCAAAGGCTGAGAGCCGGTGTCACAGGGCTCCCGACAGAGCGGCACTGGACAGGCTGAGAGCCAGGCAGGCATCCGACAGTGATCAGTGGAGGCTTCTCCCAGATTGCCCTGCTAAAGCATGAAAATAGGAAGAAAGGAAGCAAAGAGAATGTGGGAGAGACAGAGTGCGCAGGGCAGACGAGGTAGAAAAATCCCTTTTCAGAGAAAATGGGAATATTTTCTCCACTATGATATTTTAGTAGAGATTAAACATGAAATCCACCCTGATCGGCGACTTTCTAGAACATATTAAACAGTAGTGTCAGCTCCAGTTCTTGCTTAGGGAACCGGAACGAGAGCCTCGTGGCTGCTGGCTGTGTGGTTCCGGACTACGGGAGAGCAGCCCTTGAGCGAATCCTTGGCATTGGCGGCACCCGCGGAGCTCACTGGGGTCCCCTCTGCCTGTCTTAAGGTCATTCCAGAGCCTGCTGTCGGGCTGGGGAAGTGTGATGGGGCTGCCCGCAGGGTGCTCCGCTGGCCGGTGACGGCAGAGGCCGGGCCTCCCGCGTGCCGCGCCCCGCAGGCCCAGGCCCAGTTTGGTCTCCCAGGGCAGGATTCGGTCACGTCTGTCAAGCACAGGGGAGGACCTGGAGAGTTGAGAGGGAGCTGGTCTGGGGCCCCAGCGTCACAGCCAGGATGGTGTGGGCTGCAGAGACCAGCTCTTGTCCCCTCTGGTGCCACCCCAAACCCAAGACAGTGCTGTGCCGTCTCGGTCATCCGTCCTGTCCTCTTTCACAGATGCCGCGCTCAGGACAGACAGCCAGGGTTCGCAGAGGACAGCTGAGGAGCCCCCAGGACCGCTGTCTCCAGAGGCCATGGGGAGCGCCCAGGTGAGGAGGGCATCCTGTGCCTGGCATGTGGATGTGGCTGGGGCTGCTCATGACATCATGTGCTGCTGGTCTGGGGTGGTGCCTGAGATGGTCCAGCACCTGGTGCAGGAAAGGCCACCCAACACTGACGTCCAATGAGTGAAGGCCCATGGCAGACACTCAGCCCCCCCGCCACCATGTGCTACAGAGTCTCTACCCTGCTTCACCCCTCGCTTGAAGCTTGAGTGGAAACCCAGACTCTGCAGAGGGACCTCAGGCCTGGGCCTACTCAGTGGTGGTGACCTGTGCTCCTCTCCCAAGTGGGCCTTGTGCATGACAGGACCCCAGCCACACCTGTCCCCAGCAGCCTGCTTCGTGGTCCTGGCCTGGTGTGGGGGAGCCCCTCCCCCTCCCCTGGCAGCATGGTGCTAATGGGGCACAGTATCTGCCACTGCCCGAACCAAGGGGGACCCTACCAGTGGTGTCTAGAGCTGGCTGTGGGATGGACGAGAGAGAATTTGGCGGGGGGCCCCGGAATCCGTCCATCATCATGTCCCAGCCAACCTCATGACATCGTGTGCTGCTGGTCTGGGGTGGTGCCTGCACATGGGCTCACGGTAACCTAAAAATGCCCATGCCCACTGTGTCCTCATGTACCCCCACAGGGCTTCAGCGTGTGTCCCCTTGTGTTCCTGGGAACAGGGCCACCACAGGCTCCCTCCTCTGGAGCTGGCCTCACTGAAGGGGTGCGATAGGAAACAGGACTCACCCCGGGGTGATGTGGTTAGCCTGTGAAACATCAGATCCCCTTGCACCTCCCTCAGCTGCTCAGCTGGCCAGAACCTGTCCCTCAGTCCAGGCATGCCGGGGCGCAGGCCAAGGGCCATCGCGTCCTGCCTCCAGCCCCTCGCGCCTTTTTCTCCCTCTGCTGATCAGCCTGTGCAGAAGGAAGTCCAAGGAGGAAAGGAGGGAGGAGGGAGGACCTGAGCCTCAGACCCAGGTCACTTGATTGTGCCCCCAGTTGTCATGCTGGCCCCCCGCAGCTGGCTGGGTGTTGTCTCAGGTGCAGATCTAGTCTGTGCATGGAGACCAGGTGTCACAGCCACGGCACTGTGCTGAAGGCTGAGGGTTCCCCATGGCCAGGACACAGCTGGCGCCTGCCGGAGTTGTGGCCTGCTGGGAAGGGAGGGGGCATGACATGGGGGCATGGGGGACTGAGGGAAATGGAACTGGTGGACAGTTTGAAGACAGAAGTGCCCGGAGCTAAGATGGAGTTAGACACTGGGTTTACTCTCCTGACTCAGACAGCCAGCAAGTCACTAAAGTTTAGGAAGTATGGCTATTTTCTCTCCTGTCCCTGTAACAAAAGACAGGGATACGCAAGAGACAGGAAACAAGCCAAGTGCACCTCATGTCACCCTGGCTGCCCACCTGGAGGAATTTCCAAGCATTGCCCGGGGCAGGAGAGGCCTGTCAGCTTCCCGAATGAAAGAGGCCGGTCTGTGAGTCCGCGGAGACCGAAGCACTGCAGCTTGGACAGAGTGGCGGACAGCAGAGAGAGATGTCACAGACCCGAGGGGGCCACTTGGAGTGTTTAGCCGAGGACTGACCTGAGCGTGCATCTGGGTAGCTGTATAGTCAGCCTGAGTGAAGATGCTCCAGAAAGACCTGAGTTCACAGGACCTAGTGCTCAGGCCAGGCTGGGAATGTAGCTGTCCCCGCCCTACCCAGCCTGGAAAATCTAAGGACTCCCACAGCTTTGGGGAGGGTCCTGCCTTCAGGGTGGGGAATCATTAGCTCCAGAGAAAGTGCTGCTCCAGTCCTGTTGAACATTCAGAGCAGGGGCCAGAAGGAGCGAGTCGTTTCCACATAGTTTAACCTTCCCAAAGTCCAAGAGTATTTGTAGGAGTGCAAAATTATCCTGTCCTCTACTAGGTAAACTTCACAATGTTTGGAATCTGATAAAAAGTTATGTGCTCAAATAGAAGGGAATATAGGATGCATAAGGTAGAGATAAGCCTATCAGTTGAAAGGAATGCAGATCTGAGAAAGATGTTAGAATTAGTGGGTATAAACAATAAAACAGTTCTTTGAAACTGTATTTCATATGTTCCAAAGCTTAAATAGATACATAAAAATACAAAAATGCTCCAAATCAGACTACAATATATAGCTACAATATAGAAATTGAAAAAAGCACTGGAAAGATTAATAACAGATTAGATATCAGCAAGAACAGATTAGTAAACTTGAAACACAGGGAAATGATTTTTTTTCCCAAAAGATCAATCTATCAATGATAATGGCACAACTTCAAGGATGTAATATATGCAGCCTTATAGAAGAAGAGAAAGGTTGGGGCAAAACAGATATTTGCAGAAACAGAGACCAAAAAAATCCCCAAATTTGATGAAAAAAGAAAAACTAACCAAGAAATACAAGAAGCTCAACACTCAGCATGAGGCGTGTGCACAGAACTATGCCAAAGCCATGAGCAGAGAGTGAGAAACCAGTGATAAAGAGGAGACGTGAGGAGCAGCACGCATGGGTTGGAGGGCAAGGTGGGGACAGAGTGCGCGCTGGACGTTTGCCGAGCTGGGCCGTGCTGGAGGCTGTAGGATGTCTTGATGAATGTAAAAAGACTTAAGTCATCTGACCGTTGGTGTTCAAAAGACATCCAAGAGATACACCTGCAGATCCCTGGCCCTCATGAACATCGATGGAAAAAGTTTAATAAAAATTTCATCAAACTGAGTCAATATGTACAACTTAAAAGGATCTTACATCAAAATTAAGTACGGTTTATTCTGCAAATGCAAGGTTGCTTAAACATAAGAAAATCAATCAATTCATTTCATCATATTAACAAACCAAAGAAAACCCATGCATGTGTTCTTCTCATAAATGCAGAAAAAGGTATTTGAAAATTCAACATCCATTCCTCATAAAAACTTCAGAAAACTAAGAATAGAAGAGAACTTAATCTGATAAAGGTTATTTTTGAGGAATCTACAGCTAGCTTCACACTTAATGGTAAAAGGCTAAGTGCTTTCCCCATAAAGTCAGGAGAAGGTGAGAATGTCTGCTCTCCCCACTTCAATTCAAAATTGGACAGGTAGACTAAGCCAGTGTAAAAAGACATTGAAAGAAATTAGCAGGCATTGGATTGGAAAGGAGGAGTGAAAACAGCCTTGTGTTCACAGACAGCATGGCTGTCTAGGCTATTAGTACTAATATATGTTTAGCAAGTTTGTGAGATACATACACAATTAATATGCAAAACTCAATTATCTCAATATAATAGGAATGAACAGTCAGAAATTGAAATAAGTACCACTTAAAACAGTACAAATATATGAAATATTGAGAAATGAATCTTTTGAAAGATGTTCAAGACCTGCACACTGAAAATTACAAAACATTTGTGAGAGAAATTAAAGAAGAAATAAATGGCAAGGTATCTTATGCTTAAACACCGGAAGACTGGATATTTTTAAGATGTTAATTCCCCAAATTTAGATTCTATAAAATCTGAAAGTTTCAGCAGGAACAATTATGGAAATTAAAGATCGTTCTCAAAGTTCATATGGAAATAGAAGAACCCATAATATGCCAGAACAACTTTGAAAACAGTAAAAGTGTGGAATTATAACTAATTGATTTCAAGATTTATTCTGAAGTCTATTCTTATAATTAAGTCAGGGTAGAATTAGTGTCAAGATCAACAGCTAGATGAGTAGAATAAAAAATTCCCTTATAGACAACTGATTTTTGACAAAGGTACTGATACTGTGGAAGAGAACAGATGGTCTTCTCGGTAAATGGAGGTAAACTAATTGCATATCCATATACAAAAATTTTAAATCTCAATCCATGACTCACCAGATGCAGAAATGAACTACAAATGGATTGCAGGCCTAAATGTGAACTCCAAACCTGTCCAAGGAGAAAACATTTGTGACCTAGGGTTAGGTGAAGATTTTTTAGGTACAACATAGAAAGCACAGTACATAAAAGAATGAATGCTAAATTAGACATCATCAAAATTTAAAGCCTTTTGAGAAATATTTTTAAGAATATGAAAGACAAAGCTTAGACTGGAAGAAAATATTTCCAATCATATATCTGACAATGTATTTGTTTCCATAACACTTTTTAAAGCTGTCAAAACAACAGTAATACAAAATAAATACCCTAATAAAAACATAAAGCTGGAGCAGACCCTTTCCAAATGAAGACGTGCTGCATGAAATGATGAGTCACTCGGGAAATGCAGATTAAACCCACAGTGAGACCTGGCTGTGCACCTGCAGGAGTGACGGCTACTGGGATGGGCCATCCTGCCCGGCGGGGAGGCCCTGGAGGTGGTGTGGGGAGTCCCCACCTCAGAGTCGCGCTCAGCAGCAAGAGGGAATAAGCCATTGCTACTGCAGCAGCACGGGGAGATTTCAAACCAAACGTGCTAAGAGATGTGGAGGGGCGGTCCTCCTGCCCTGCCGGTACTGCATGGCCTCTTCTATGTAAAACCCCAGCAAACACTAACGAAGCCACACCATGAAGAGCAGGTCGGGGTTCGCCTGTTGTCAGCGAGGTCCCAGGCAGCAGGGGCCAGAGCCGCGCAGAAGCAGGGGGGTGAGGCATGCGCTCTTTATTCCAATGGGGGCGAAGTGTTTATGGGTGCCTGTGAGATTATGACTTAGAAGGTACATTTTAAATATGTGCGATTTATTATAGGTTGATTATACCTCAGTGAAGCTGATTTTGTAAGAAGCAGTACAGCTCTGTAGTGACATAGCCAAAGCAGAGGAATGACATCATAACTAACACCCTCGGAGAAGGGGAGCCCTCCCTGTGCTGCGCACCTGCCTGCCGTCTGTCAGTCATGCATCGTTAATCGACTGGCCCATCTATCCATCCTTATTCTCCCTTCCCATCCTTATTTTATTCTCCTAGCAACCCCAGGGAGTGGAACTGTTTCCATCTCCTTTTTACAGTCTGGGAAACTGAGGTTCCATCACTTTCCCAGGGCCTCCCAGCCAGGGTTTGCTGCGCTAGCGCCTGGACTCAGGACACCGTGGGGTCTTTTAATACTTGTGTCTTGCTGTTGTCATTTGCAGGAAAAAGTCATGGAAGAAGGTGAACCCCTCTCAGCCGCCCACAGTGAAAATGCCAGTGAAATACAGGTAGGGTGCGCGCAGGACTTTTGCCTGCCAGCTGGCCGCCCCCCAAGTTCACCCTAACCCCCCTCAGTCTTGAGCACCCTTTCCCCCTCCAGTCTCTCGGCCTCTTTCCCAGTTCACACCCAGGGCCTTTCAGACCCGCTCCACAAAGCCCCCTGCTCCCCCGACCCTGCGGTGATGAATTTCTTAGGTGGTTAGGTGTCCCCCTCCCTAGAGCTTGGACTAGAGTTACATTTTATACGTTATTTGTGACGATTTCAGTAAACACCCCTTTTCTCCCTCCCCTTGCTGAAAAAGAAAACACTTTGCAGAGGCAGAAGGTTTGCCGGACTCTGTACTGTAGCATGTGCACGCGCGTGCGCACACACACACACACACTGTTCACACCTGAAGGTGCTCTGTGCCCTTCGCATGTTCCTCAGGTTCCAGTGCCTGCCCCTCCAGCTGCTGATTCCAGCCACGAGGGCTGCTCCCCCTCCCCGGGTGTCCCTGGCTTCCCTTCATCCCGCTCACCCTTTGCACGCAGTCCTCTGTCAAACCGGCAGTGTACACTCAAGCTGCCCTCTGTTTCTGCCAGGGAGCAGAGGGCTCAGGGACGGCCCGGTTCCGTGGGCCCCGCACAGGCTCCTTCTTCTCTGAGGAGCGGTGTGGAGCCTCCTAGGATGTTGAGTCTGAGGTTGTCAGATTGGACATTGCCCTCCATGGTGCTGTGTGAGCCTAAGGGTCCTGGTGATGGGCTGCGGACTCCACATGTCAGCTGGGAAGGGGGTGGGGCAGTCAGGTTCAGGCTGGCCCTGGGACACATGCACTGACCATTGACTGAAGACACTGGGGCTCTGCTGGAGGGCCACGCATCAGCCACCTTTTGCCCAGATTCTGATCAGTTAAGGAGTCTCCGCAGAAGGCAGCTGGGGCAAGTGTCTCCTCTCATGGCTGCCACTGGGTTGGAGGGCAAAGCCTGGAGCTGGAACACAGAGAGCAGACCCCTCAAGAGCCCTCTGGGTGCCCACCACTGCCCATACCCCAGGAGGGGTGGGGGAGCCCCTCGGCTGCAGCCATCAGCCTGTGCCTATAGGCAGTGGGAGCCCTTCGCCTCTGGGGTGTCCTGCATGGTCTCCCATGACATCAGGATGTGTCCCTGGGGTGCAGGATGTGTCCCTGGGGTGCTTGTGCTGGAAGGACCCCCCTGAGTTGGAGTTGGTAGTGTCCTCTCCAGTGGTCCTTTATAGCCCAAACAAGGATGTGGGGGCAGGGATGGTCCCCAACCTGGCAAAGAACCTGTGGGGCCCTCAGGGCATCTGCGTAAACAGTGAGGCTTCACCTCCGAGTTTATCTCCTGACCCTGCTGGAAGACAACACTGAAATGACACAAATCCACAAAGG